>LOEQ01000760.1:164047-182084 GCA_001685075.1 Bramus lutescens | reverse complement strand
GGGGTTGCTAATGAAAGGAGAGAGCATCTACACGTGGCTTTGAGAACTTTAAGGATGGCTTCAAGAGTGTACCAGCCTATCCATGATCACAGGTCTTTACATTGTCAGACAAGCTTTTCTGCTTAAGAAGGAGGAAGTCTTAGGCTGGGAGCCCCATCACAGAGTGGAGAGGAAGTCCTAGAGATGGGAGAGACACTGTTCTTCATGTGTGATGTTCCTACCTTTTCACCCTGGAGAGCACAGCAGGTGGGAGGGGTGGATTGGATATATTATATGGGGACCTGGCTCATTGTATCCGATTAACTTTGGAGGCCTCTTCTGGGACCTCCCCCTTCTGGCTTAGCAGACACACAGTCTCATTTCTGGGTTACTTGGCAAAGTTGAGGCAACCTTGGGTTGATGACATAAATGGCATATTGACTGTCAGAAGGAGAAGGGAAAATTAGGCTGCTTCTAGAAGATAGCATGGTGGAGATTTTTAGCAACAGCTCCATGTCTTCGTTTGTGCCAAAGTCTGTGTGCTTTAGTTACAATTACTCAGGAAGAGACGCGGGGAGACAAAGTCAGAACAGCGCTTGCTGTGTAAGCACAAGGACCTGCATTCAACCTCTGGCTGCAGCACGGAAAGCCAGGCCTGGTGACTGATGCTTGTGATTTCAGCACTGGGGATGCAGATCGGGTGGGGCCCCGGCAACCATTGCCCTGCCGCTCTCATTTACTTGGGGAGACCTAAGCCAGTGGGAAACTGTCTCAAAATACAGGTAGATGGCTCCTGAGGAATGCCACCCCCAAGATTGATCTCCACATATAAGTATGCTTGCACCTGCACATGTGTTCACCCATTCACACACACACACGCACACGCACGCACGCATGCACGCGCACACACACACGGACATGCACACGCCCGTGCGCACGTACACACACACACATTTTACTAAAAAAGACAAAACAGGACCAATTCTGAAGGCTCGTTAACTATAGAGGGACTTAGTCCTAAGCCACCTGTATGCCGAAGGGTCTTACTCCCCTTCTCACACGACCAAACCCCTATCATTATCTCTTTCTGAAGAAAGCCTCTCTAAACTGGATGGATAAAGCTGAAAGTTCCGAACTTACAAGATATCACTGTGATTATTTTTCCAGTCACTGGATTCTCTTGATTATTAGCTTTGAAAGAAAAAGAAGATAACAGGCATGGTTGTACACAGCCATAATCCCAGCACTCAGGAGGCTGAGGCAGGAGGATTATGAGGCTGAGGCCTGTCTAGAGCATAGTGAAATCCTGTCTCAAAGAAAAAAAAAAAAGAATGGGGGGGGGATCTCAACTGGATACAGTATCTCACTGGCCCATAGACTGGGAAGGTTTTTGAGGTAGCAGAGGGTTAGGGAGTTGTTTGTTTTATTTTAAGCTGTAATTTTTTTTAGGTTAAATCAAACCATAGAG
This sequence comes from Bramus lutescens, assembly GCA_001685075.1. Lineage (NCBI taxonomy): Eukaryota > Metazoa > Chordata > Mammalia > Rodentia > Cricetidae > Bramus > Bramus lutescens. The sequence goes on along the minus strand of LOEQ01000760.1, from coordinate 180,637 downwards.
TCCTTCTGTACTCTGCTTGCACTGACTGGGAATGGAGAGTCAGATCCCAGGCGTGGCAGCCAGCTGGTGACAGCCCCGGGAGGGACCACAGTCTCTTTTCTCCCACAGAAGAATTTACTTATTGTCAGGAAGTCACTGCATCTTGAAAAAGGACCAGAAGGGCCTGGCTTCTGTCTCTGGTAACTTTTTGGTGCAGAGAGCCATTGTCACATTCGGAGCACGCTCCCGGTGTTTTTCAGGCTTTCCAAAACTCGGCAGGCAGGCGGGCTAACACTCTTAGTGGAACCGGTGTTATTATGCTCAGACTGTGCCACCAGAAGTCAGAACAGACTTCTCCCCGACTCCAACAGGAAGTCCAGGCTGTGAAGACAACCAAGAAAGCACATAAGAACAGAATATTCATAGGAACCTTTGGGTGGGCCCCACCATCCACTCCGGCTTACTTAGGCCAGCCCTCACACATGCTTAGCTTGGCCCATAACTTTTGTTTCCTCCAGGGAGGGATAGAGAAAATGGAAGGAAAACACTATTTTACTTAATAACATGGTCATTATGTTTTGTACTATTTTAGAACTTTGCACAAGTTCATCCACGAACCACACAGTGAATACGTTTCGCAATAGCCCTGTCCTCCGGCAGCATAAGGTTGATATTGTCTCTATTCTATCAACAAGGGAAGTGAACACGGAGAAGACAGGTGGCCGCTCCGTCAGCCAGTGAAAGAAGGGATGGCCAACCAGAGACTGGGGGAAGATACATTCTTTTATTTTCCATCACAATCTAGACTGGACTTGGGCTCTGCTTCTTAGTAAACATGTCCTTGGACCCAGACAGACAGACTCGGACAATGCCCAGGCAAGGAACAGAGAAGAGATTCTGTCGTACCCAGCTAAGGAATAAAGCTACAGAGCACAGCAAGATGATTATAACTAATAGGAATTCTAAATAAATAAGTTCTAGATAAATAAAATCCTAAAAGAACAGGTTTTAAACTGTCCTCACCACCAAGAGAGGATAAATGTGGGGAGAGGTGGATATGACTAAATGAGCCGGATATGATCATTTCACCAAGTATATGTCTACCGAAGCACCACATTGTACTGCATAGGCACAGGCGATTGCTGCCTGTCAACTAAAATAATATTTTAAAACAAGGCATCACAGAATTGCTTGAGCTGTGTGCTCTCTGGAGTTGTTTATGTATCATTTCTCTTCAGATCTAGATTTGCATTCACGCAGATGAGTTCTGGTGCATATATTTATATACTCCCTGGAATCTAGGCGCTGCCGGGAACTAACCTTCTCTAGGAAGAATTTCAAGGCGGTGGGTGTAGTTCACCCCAAAGAAAGTCCAAGCAGCGTTTTGAAGGAGGAGCAGACTTTGAGAGGAAGCTTCTTGTGAGTGCCTTACTGAGGCCCTGGGATGCGAAGGTAAACCTGGCAGCCGTCAGGCCAGATCAACTCAGAGTGGGAAGTGGGTTGAAGGGAGGGCTTTGTCTGAAAGGACAGAGCTGGATTTTGTAGGTCCCATTTGTTGAGCTCTTTCTCTCCCAGGAAGTTGCCCATAAAAACCTCTCATGCCCTGCCACCTCATCTGGGACAAGACTCACGTCTAATTCAAGCGTAAGTGAAATATCCTCACTTAGAAGTCACTAAATAACACAGAGCTTCCAGCAGCTTGTCTGAGCACTCCCAGAATCCCTTTCAAATTTCCAAGGATGGACAAGCTTGCTTCTCGTTTCTGTAGAGGGCTGAGGCACAGGCTGGCTACCATGCCAAGCTCTGTAAAGCAAGACAAATGAATGAGCCATTGGTTTTTAGGGCAAGAACTGTTGAGGGTTAAGGTGTCTATTTGGGGTTATCCAGGGTGGGGGGGGGTTCATATACATATCTGTTTCAACTCTCCTGGTAGTTTCAGGAAAAAGCCAGGCGAGGAAACTTATAAGAAATCCAGCGCCATTCACCAGGGATGCTGATGGCTCAGAAGGACCAAATTTGTCTAGACACATTTTATTCAGTGAGTTTCTGACCACCTCAAAAGCTGATGCTGGAAGATTCACAAAGATAGAATAAATACAAATACTAAGGAAGAGCATGGGATACTGCCCTTCCTTCTTTCTCTGCACAGAAGCCCTTGATTCCAACCTAGGAAAGCATCTGCCTGTGTTCAGAGAACACAAAGGCTCTCCCAGCAATGGCAGCTGACTAGCCCATTGGCCTTGGGTTAATTACTTAATTTAGGATTGGGTTACTATGACCTAACTGATGTGAGCCTGTCTGGGCATGGGAACATGTGGGCTGTAATCTGAAGGAGATTTATTCATTAAGAGAGGAGGGAAAATGCTGGCAGAAAAAAAGGGAGTCCAGATCTAAATGCCTGAGTGGTGAGCCTGGGTTAGCTCTTGGACCTTCCCACAAGCCCTTGGGGTGCTCTCTGTGGGTCTTGAGAGACAACACCTACTTTGGCCTAGAGCTACAGAATCAGGGCTTGGGTGGTCATTAGATTATGCAATGGGTGAACTGGGTGAGTTTAGCAATGATGTCTGTGTTCATCATTTTTTTCACCACGGTAATCTGGAAAGAAACAGTCTCCTCATCCTCTTATTGAAGTGACAGTCTTTTGTCCCAGCATAAAAACTCAAACCCTCAGCACTGCTCCTACATTCCTGTGCCATTCACCCCAACCCCTTCCCCAGATGCCTGCTCTCCGCATAGCTACCAGGTCTTCATTTCTGTTCCTCCAGCGAACAAGCTCTTTGTGTTCCAAGCACACCCTGACTCTTTCCTTTCTAGTTCTCCTTCAATGCTCATCTGAAATGGGACTCCCTCTGCGAAGGCCCTGCATTCCCCTCTTCACCCCTGCGGGATCAGATACAGACTCCTTCTCTGCTTGCAGAACACACTACTTCCCTTCTCTATGGCTTTTCTTGATAGTTATCTATTAACTGCTGCCTGCTGGCTTAACCCTAGTCTTTCCCACTAGGTTATAAGCAGTACATCTTTGTCACTGGATCTAAGGGCCATTTTGATGCCTGACACACAGCAGACAACGATCTCAGAAGGATGAAGGTGAGGCACAGAGAGCAGTTCTGACATTCAGAACGTAGTTCCTCTTCACACTTATAAGCTCTCTTGGCCAGCGACCTTGGCCATTCCAGCCAACCAGACAGCTTTAGAGAAGCATTAATATCTGTGAACAAAACATCTGCATTCTTTTAGTTACTTTTGGTTCAGAACATTGGGAGAATTTGAGAAGACATAAGCCTCCAAGCTGTCCTGGCTTCCTTTGTTAAGAATAGACCATGATTTGAATGCATTCTGTTGGCTGTCCCATCTCTAATGACTGCACAGAGAAAAGTGAGAGTCTGTGCAGTGGGGGGTGGCGGGAACGGACAGACTCAGGTCTGACCACGGTATCCACCCAAATGCAGGCAGATACTAAAGAAATGTGCTGACTGGCACTGGGGCCTTGTCTCCTCAATGCACTAGAGACAAAAAGAAAAATATCTGCTTTTCAAAACAATGCATTCATATAGAGACAAGAATGTCCTGGAGTCAACAGTTGAGCCTTCTTCACTCAGCTGAAGAGGTCCCTGGTCTCAGATGTGTAAGCCAGAGATCTGCTACTTACAGCTCAAAGCCCAGGTCCAGGCAGCTGGCCTTGGCCAAGCACCTACTGCGTGTGGCAGGAACTTGGGGGACACCTGCAGAAGCAGAGCATAGAGAGACAGACAAGGTAGTTCCAGGCTGCAGGAAGAGAGAGTGTGATGGTGGGGTGGGTGGGGGGTTCCCAAGCCAGTTCCTCTGTAGTGGTAGCACACACCTTTAATCCTAGCACTTAGGAGGCAGAAGCAGGAGGATTGCTGAGTTCGAGGCCAGCCTGGTCTACAGAATGAGTTCCAGGACAGGCTTCAAAGCTACACAGAGAAACTCTGTCTTGAAAACAAAACAACAATAAAAAAGAATGGATCGTTCAGGAAGTCTTCCTGGTGTTGTAAGTACATTTGGAACAAATATAAATCCCTGTTTGAATAAAATGTTAAGCCCTGAATAATGAGACAAAGTTTGATTCAGCATTTCAATTCGATGTTGCTTCACAGAATCTGTGCCTCTCCGACCATCTCACTATTCCAGGATGCTATGGAATAACCACTCTTTTCCACTGACCAAATCTAGCCATAATTCATAATCTTTGATTTTGCTAGTAATTATCTTTCCTGTTGTCTAACTCCGTCTCCATTGAAATGTAAGCTCTAGTGAATTTTAAGAAATTCTGTTCATTTAGTGGCTGTGCACTTGAGCAAAAATTCCAGGATAAAAGGCACAGGACACATCTACCCCAGCAGCAATTACTCCCCCCAAAACTCAGAAATAGAAAGGAAGCTAAACTGTTTTCAGCTATCATAGGATCTCTTTTAAGGCCAGCCATTTCCCGCAAGAGTCTGCTTCTCCGAGCAAAGGCAAAACTAGGCAAGATCAAGGCTGTCTTCCCAAGGCTGTGAGCAGAGCAGCTAACACCTTAAAGCTGGTCTGCCTTTGACCCTCTTTAAAGCCAAGACAGCCACAAAGCGCCCACATTGTGTTTTCTATATGAAGGCCAAGGATCTCTTTTCTCTTTCACTGAAACCCTAGTGTTTGTGAAGAACAAGCTGGGAGGGATATCAGGCCTGCATCTTTCTCCCATTCACTCTGGAAGTAGTAAGTCTGAACTTGCCTTGTCTGTGGTTTCCATACCTTCACTTGCACAAGGTGATGAAGGCGTGTGAGGCTATGCCTAGGCTGTCCCCAAATTCCCAAGGTCATGGCCCGCATCTCCACCAATATCCTGGCAAAGTCTGCCGCGGGTATATGAGGACTGGAAGGGGGAGAAACCTTGGAGACACATTGCAGGCTAGTCTCCTGGCCCACAAGGGGGTCTGCAATGATTGCAGATGTTAAAATGGGGCCATGCTATACTCCAGCAACCCTCAGCCATTGTAAGCAGTGTCTGGCAGATGTGACTTTTCTGGAAGAACCTACAGATTTCAAAGGATTCTCATGGAATCCATGATTCATATCCCCCAACCCAGACTTTCTAGGGTCTCATGTAACCCAGGCTGACTTCGAATTTGCTAAGAACCCAAGGATGACCTTACCTTACACTTCTAATCCTCTTGCCTAGAGAGGTAGGACTCATGGTATATGCTACCATGTCCAGATTTCATGACTCTGAGGATCCTAGCTGGGACTTCCTGCATTCTGGGGTAGCACTCTATCAACTGAATAACATGGGCTTCAGCATCATTTTCAATTAGGATGGTCTTACCCAGGTTGGATCTTCAGAGTTTTAAGCTTCTAGACAGTATATATCAAGTACAAATGACACAATTAGGAGGAACAGCAGTCACTTAGGGTCATTTTTTTTAAAGAGGCAAAAGGGACTCTGCTACCAACAACACCCTTCTACATAAAAGCTGGGCTGTGTTAAAATCAAGGGACTTCCCTTAAGGCCCAGCAGTTGGAAGCTGAGTCTGTATGAGAACCCAGGCTTCCTGATATTTGGAGGGCAAGTCTGCTCAGGGAGAAGCCACTTCCATCTGGCAATTGCCTGGGAAAAGCAAGACATTTGCAGCTACAGCGCCAGGAGTTCAGCTGGTTATTTCTAGCTTGCTGAATGTCAAAAATCCAGGCTGCTTCTCACAGCAGCCTCCACACGTCAGACCAAATCAAGGCATCAGCACGTCAAGCAGCCAAATCATCGGCCCCAAGCACCAGCCTGGAGGCGCCCGCCCAGCCTCTTACAGTGTGCCTGACCAGGCCCCCGCGGTGCACCTGACCCAGGGGAGCTCTGTGCTCAGCTTGCTGCGAGCCCTCTGCCCACGCTCTCGGGGCTCGGCTCCCACCTGCAGCCCGCGCCTGGTGCTTGCACAGTCTGAAGACTTCACTGGCCTGTGCAGCCGTCTGGGTTTTCCCCTTGTTGGGGCCAGCTGGCAGTCTGCCTGGAGAGAACGTGACCATGGGAGCTAGGCTCCTCGCTGAGTTCTGACCCCCAGCTAAGGGATTAGTCTACCTTTCTTCTGGTCTCTTCTCGCTTGGGTTACCTTGTCTGCCTTGAATAGCTCTCACCACAACTCCATTTCTTTCCGTAGGTCCAAATCACCCTGATTGTTTATGTTTGTACAAATCAAAGCTATCCTAAGGAGCCACTGAAACTGGAACATTGCAGGCTGAGGGCTACTCTCAGGAGGCTGATGGGCTCCTGTGGGGAGGGCGGATCAAGTTTTCCTAAGGTAATTTGATGGTCACATTGGACTTTGCTATGTGATAGGAAGCTTCCCAGCCGGGGGTCAGGAAATGAATTTTGCAGGCGGAGGGAATGAGGTTTCCAGGAGAAAAACAGCATCTTGTTAGACCTGCGCGGGAAGGGAGGCCAGTACAGAGGGAGAGCAGCAAGTGATGAGCTGAGGGGTGGGGAGTGCAAAAAGGTACTTGTGAGCTGAAGGAGGGAGTGTTGACTATCCTGAGGTGATGCAGGACTTTGGAGGGAGGTGACCCCCTGGGCGTTCTTTTCTAGGTGGGGCTGCGATAGAACTCCAGGAGGTCCCAGCGGAGAGGCACCTAGTCGCCTGAAAGCAACAACTGTCTCAAGGGCATGCACCCACCCCGCTGTCCAGTGCCGTTCAAGCCACTCACTTGTCTTTTGCTCACTGTTATCCTTGTCTTTCTGCCTGATCAAGACCCTGACCTGGCTGCTATTGGTTTGGCCCTCGTTGGGTTGATCCTTGCTAACCTGCAGGTAACAGGCAAGGTTGACTGCACTTTCAAGAATTCCTTTGCCCGTTGACTCAATAAATATTTATGAAGTGTTTGTGTAGGGTGGTATGCTGGTCGAGAACACTTGAGTTTCCTGATCCCAATATTTGTCTGCTAGTTCCGAACTTGATATTGTACTCAGGAAAGGTGTTTTTTAAAGTCCAGCTGGTTGGGCTTTACCGCAGGTTGACTGAATCCGAATGTCTGACAGTGTGCTGCGGGATGCTTCTCAGGCTGAGCGTCATTAAAGCTCCGCTCCACTAATGTTACTAAGACAGAAGCACCCAGCCTTACAGGAATACTGTTTACCTTTCTTTTGCAGAGCAGATAGGGGAGAACAAGCCCAGAGTCTGGCCACCCTCAGAGGGACCCCAGGCAGGGCCAACAGTCCTGTTGAGTCATGCCTGGAGGTCTTCCTGGAGTTTGAGGATTATCTTTCCAGTTCCTTGTTAAAGACTATTCCTTGAAACCTGATTAAATATTTGTCAGTAAAGAATGAATGGAGCTGTGGGTCAGGACTGTGGCACCTCAGACATAGATATATTCCCAGTCCACTTGGGGAGGCAGAATGACATAAATGGGACCAGGATAGATGGCTCAGTTGGTAAAGTTTACTATGCAAACAGGAGGCTTCCCAGCACCAGAGGAGGCTGGGAGGGGGTGTCTAGAGGGGGAGGGGATCAGGGGATCGGAAGAGATATAAAATAAATGAAAAAATTTTAATTAAAAAAAGTTCAGAATGGTTGTGTGTGTTTTTAATCCCTAAGCTAGGGAGGTGGAGGCAGGCAGACCCCTGAGGTGTGCTGGGTAGTCATCTAACTCCAGACTAGTGAACAATCCTGTCTCATGGCCACCACCTGAGGAATGGTACCCAAGGCCTACACACACACACACACACACACACGCACACACACACACACACACACACCCCACAATTAGCCATTTCAGACACTAGAAGAGCCGGTTATCTGAGAAACCTGCTGTATCCTGGATACAGAAGCAAACAGAACCACTAGTAAAGTACTCTGCGTGACACCAGCATGTAAAACAAAATGTCCTCAAAATTCCAGACTGGAGAGATGGCTCAGCATGTTAGAGACTAGCTACCTTCCCAAGGACCTGGGTGTGATTCTTAGCACGTTCATGTTGGCTCACAACTGTCTGTAACTCCAGCACCAGGGAGTCCAATGCCCTGTTCTGGCTTCCACAGGTACCAAGCATGTACATGCTGCACAGACATAAATGCAGGCAAAACACCCATACACATAAAATAATAACTACAAAGAGCCGATTTTTGTGTTTTCATGATTTGTGCTGAAATATCCGAGTGTTTCTCTCCTCAGGGGTGGCTGACACTTACTCCATAGCACCAGAGTCTTGTACATGGCGATAACACGGATGCTTGATGGGAGTTTGTGCTTTGTCTTCTCCATGGTTTCCCAGAGATGCTGTGGCCTAAAATGGCAGGACTTAAGAGCCTGGATGTACAGGTGAAGGTGACTTTTACCAGGACAAAAATCTCTGTGCCACTGTCCAGGAGCAAGTGTCAATTTTGCCCAACTTGACCTCAAAGCTGGAGACTGAGGCAGATAGGAAGAGACTGCAGTCTCCTTGGGGGAGGAGAGGAAGCTAGTTCTGTTACAAATCTGTGTGACTCTTTTCAGGCCTAACCACAAAAGGTTTTTACCCAACAGGCCTCACAGGAAAGTGCCATCTCCTCTCTGAGACTCTGCCCTCTCCACTCTGAGACTGAGCATTGCAGAACTCTCCCTCAGGGCCTGCTCTTCCAAAATTTACATCCAGAGGCCTCTTTGAGGTGGGCTTTCTTAGGCTTCCTGTCTGAAGTCCCCTTACTGGAGCTAAGGAGGGGAAGGAAAATTTAAGGACATCCACCCACTTCTGCTACGGAGGCTCTGTTCGGCTGCTCTTTCCAGTCTAGATCCCTCTCACACCTCACCTCCAGAGTCCAAACAGACTGCCAGGACCTTTGATCAGATCATCTTCCTCAGTGAGATGCCCCACACCACGGCAGTGGGTGACAGAAGACTAAGCTTCCGATTGGGGAATGCTTTAATCAGTGCTCTCACCCCAGTCCTCTGAGCTCATAACCGGAAGACTCTCCTACCTGTGCGGAGCAATTACTCAGGCCAGCCACTCTCTGAGGGTGACTTTTGCCCCTTCTGTGTTGCCATTTCATTTGCAGATTGTGTATGTGTGCACCCTAGCATGCCTTCTCTCTTTCTCTTTTACACACACACACACACACAGACACACACACACATACACACACACACACACACACACACACACACACACACACACACACACACAACTGACCTAGGATCAGGAGAAGCCCAGCCCAGATCCACCTTTGTCGTTGGGAAGAGTCAGCAGGAGCAGCAGGAAGGAGAATGAGACAGACACCTGAACTACATGAGGCCTTCGGACTAGGGCTACCTAACCTCAGGGACTCAACTTTTCTAGAATATGTCCTTTACAGAGGAGAAGCAAAGAGCCCATGAGGTAAGTGACTTGGCAGGGGGTATGGGCGAATGCCGACTAGGCTTATTCCTCTTACTTCCTGGCATGGCTCCTGGTCTGAGCCTTGCCTCCTGGAGCATAGGAGAAAGTCAGGACTCTGGGAAGTCTACAGCCTGACTGGGAAAGGGGCAGAAAGGGGTTCTCAAACTTGAGTGGCCAACGCAGTCACTTGGGCTAGCCAAGCACAGATCGGACAGTCCCACTCAAGAGATACTGACTGAGTAGGCTGGAGTGGGGTCCCACGGTTCACATCACAGGCAGCTGATGAGGGACACTGTGGGGCAAGGCGAGGCGAGGGGAGGGGAGCAGACTGTCACTAACCAAAAAGTGCGTGAGAATGTGAAGTGAGCGCAGGCCGGCTAGAGGGGGGAGGAGGTGAAGGGGGACACTGGTGTAGGCCCTTCAGAGGGACTGTGTTTCCTTTGTTTTCACCCCACCTTGTACTTCTTAGAAATTTCCAAACAGCATTCAAATTCTTACATTTTCTGCTCTGGCCAGTAACTGAGATCAAAGCTACCACTTGCAGGGACTTCTTCGGAGCTGGCAAAAGAGGAAGCCAGAGCCAATTCCTCTGCCTGCACCCTTCCTCTCTGTCCCCATTCAGACTGCAGCAGGACAGTCAGCCCTGGAGCCCAAATAGCTGCCTGATCACAGTAGCAACCTACAGCTTTCTGGAAACTTCTCAGACCTTTCTGGCTCTACAGTCACACTGAGCCAAGTGTCAACCATGCCACCCCATCTGTACTAGAGACTTCCACCTACTTTTATTGTTTTGAACACCAGATAAGAGAGTTACAAACCACGTGTTTTTTCTATATCAAAAACCTGAAAACATTTCCAAGCGCCCCAGGTAGAGCCTGAGACCTAGGGGCCCCTTCCCCCAATCCTGTCCTTTACCCTTGGCGTGGGCTTGGAATATCTTCAAGGATTCCCCTCTGCGTCCCTTCCAGTAAAGCCCATACGTGGTTGGCACATGGAAGTCTCCCTGGAGAGGAGATGGGTGAGGCTCTGGTCACGCTTCCTGAAGCCACAAGAAAGAGGAGCCTGCTGATTCACAAGCAGCTGCTTCCTGAAATTACAATGCCAGGCTGCACTGAATGGTATTTTTCCAAAATGATGTGAGCTGTTACAACATTCCTGGTGGTCCCCACTGCATCTTCCTGTAAGTCAGACCAGAAAGTTACCCAAAGCTGCATTCCTGAGCAGCAGAGCACAGGATTCCAGACACAGTGTTTCCAAGATGCCTTTAAAGTCTTCCTGGGAGCAGGAATCCATTCTTTCCCAGCCTAGGCATGTCATCAGCCACTGCCGTGGGTTTGTCTGGCAGGCCCCAGAGTCACGAGGAAGTGGCATGTGGCACTAAGTCAGCTGGGAGACACAGGTCCTTTGCAGATTGCCCTATCAGGGGATCAGCTGAGAAGGGAACAGCCCCACATGTCGCAAAGACACTTTCTCTGTCTCAACCCTGCTCTTGACCCGTCTGACATGGAAAGCTACTGTGGTCTATACTGAATCAGCCTGACTTTTCTCAGAAATAAGGGCCCTGAGTTGAAGTGGCCCTGCCTTATCCTGGTATCTGTGTCGCCATGCAGAATGTGTCTGTAGGACAGCGATTTTCATTCAGAATGAAAAACCTCATGGTTCGACTTCCATCATCCTCTTCTAGCAAAGGGAAAGCCAATGAGAATGGAGGTGTCTGGCAATAAAGTAGATGAAACCAAGAAATAGGGGCCTGCTCTTAGAACTGAACCCTACCCTCCTCTAATATAAACTGGAAAAGGACTTCTTCCTCCCTCCCTCTTCTCTTACCCCCTTCCTTCCTCCCTCCTTTCTTAATTGATGATTTTGGCATCTTGAGAAAGAAATGCTGAGCTAAGAGGTCCTACTTTGGGGCTGTCAAGAAGACTCACTGGGAAAAAGCACTCGTTTTCAAGTCTGAAGAATTGAGTTTGAGCCCTGGAATCCTGCAGGTTGTTCTCTGACCTTCATACATGTGCTATGTGCACATGCGCATGAGCGCGTGCACACACACACACACACACACACACACACACACAATTAAAAAATAAATAAAACTTAAAAAATAAGGACTCTATTTGTAAAATGAATTGGTTATGCTAACAACGAATTGGTTATGCTAAAAATAGCTGCCATTCATAGCAAGAGCTGGAGGTTTATAAGTCATTCTATTTTTCCTCTTTACAGTCTTATCAGGTGGGCGATAAAAATCCCTGCTCCCCAGGCATTAATCACTGTTGATCCCTCAACCTATATTGCTATTTAAATGATGAGGGCAAGGATTAGGAGCAGCGCAGGGTAAAAGCACGGCCAGGTTTGACATCTGTGTCTCTTGACTCCCGTTTTCATATTCTGTGGAGCCCGTAAATATGCACTGTAAGTTGCTGCTAGCATTCCCTGAATCAAAGCAATCCCCAGAAGCAAGCCCTGGGACTCCCAGCCAGGGGGCTCTAACATTCCGGGAAGGCCCAGCAGAGAAGCAGGCTGAGCCCATGAATGCAGGGTTGCTCCTCAGCTCATGGTGGTCCTCACAGGGCCTGGTCTGTTGCTTTAGTGGGGTGCAAGATGAACAGAGAAGTCCCCCAGGTCATGTCTTACCCTTTGAGGTGGGTGGCAAAAGCTTTCTTAACCCCCTGCTTCCTGCCTTTTACTACAGGTCTATTTCCTCAAAGCTTCACTCAAGACCTCGTTTCCAAATGGCTATGGATCTTACCTCTGAGAACACTCCTCTTTTTAAGTTAAATTGGGTTGAGGATTTCATCTACAAGTATTATATTTACATCATTCCTACCCCTCTCTCTCCTCTAGCCAACTCCTCCCACTGAATTCACGATCTCTTCTTCTGTAATTATTTACACACCGCGCACACACACACACAGAGCACTTACTGAGTCCATTTAGTATTATGTATGTGTGTTTAGGGCCGACTACGTGGAACTGGATAACTCATCTCCTGGAGCTTATTCCTGATGCAAACTAATTCATCCTGTTAGAAGTCATCGATTGTAACTTCATCTCGCGGTGATGCCTTGTGAAACTTACCCCACCGTTACCGGCAATCAACTGATGTTGTCATTGTGAAAGTATTACCAAGGCAACCTATATTATTGAAACTTCATGGATGTAGCATCCCTGTCATGTTTGGAAGACACAGTCTAGCAGCAGACTTCCCAGTCCCTCTGGCTCTTATAATCATTTCCCCCATCTTCTGCAATACTTCTTGAGTCTTAGGTGCAAGAATGTAGATTAATTTATTGGGCACACATGCAGTCAGTTATTCTCTGCATTTGAAGCAGCTGCGGATCTCTGCAACTGTCTCCATCTGCTGCAAAATGAGGGCTCTGTGATGAGGCCTGGGAGCCATTGTATAATGAATGCCTCTACTTCTCCCCACGAACTCCCTGCATCAAGACTGACTGGTAGCTGGAAATTGGGACCACAGGCAATGCTCCTCCATTTTCTTCACACTCTTCCATCTTTGACTGCATTCCATCCTTGTTCTCTGGGAGAAAGAACTGCTAGCCGTAATTTACCTGAGACTCAGACTCAAAGACTCCAGTTCTAGGCTTTGGCTGCACGGTGGAACCATCTTTCATAATCTCACTGATCCAGGCAGGAGCTCCAATGCCCCCGGAATGCTATGACTTGGCTCTCATTTCCAATTCGTGCTAGGTAGGGTCATGTGGTGATAAACTGGCCAGTGGGGTATGAGGACAAGGCAGGGAAGTTTCTAGAAATGCTGGCCACATTTAAGAAAAATTCAAGGGTTGTGCTCTTTGTCTCTGGCAGTTGTTGTTGGAATGCGAACCCAGAGAGGGAATTATGTTCAGTAAGAGATCAGGGCATTTGATCCTCCTCTCTAGTGATTAGCGCTTTTATTTTATAAACAAGGAAACCAAGTCTCCAGTGGTTTCAATATCCAGCCATCCCCAGGCTCCACTGGCGACAGCTGGTAGAGCAGAGTCAGGCCAAATCTAGTTCTGCCTAGAATGTAAATGATTTTTTTTTTTTGATCGAAGGCCCCTCTGTTCACTGCTAGCTATCAGAGAAATGACTTTTCTCATGACTTGACGATTCCCAGGGACATGCTGTTAAGTTTTCTGAAGTAATAAAAGTAATAAAGGTTCTCACTCTTTAGCACTTGCTCATTTTCATAGTGTAAATATCCCCACCCCTGACTTTAAGCTACCACTGAGTTCACGAAACATTAATAGATGTGGCACTGGCCACTGCCCGCCAGCAAACCACTAGAAAATGGAGTAAGAACCTACATTCAACCTTTTGTGACAAAAAAAAACATGAGTCCCTTCAATCCCAAAGCAGGACTTCCTTTTAACACACGCCTCCCCAAACAGACATCTACCTGGAGTTCTGTACTGGTAGGAAGGTGTTCAACTCTTGTTCCTAGAAGGCAGTCAAGCACCAGGCACAAACGAACGGGTGTGAACCTCAGCGTTTCCTAAAATCCACAGAACACTAATTCTGTGAACGGAGTCCCAAGAGACATCTCCTTCTGGTGAGGGGGCTGAGAGCCCTTGCCATCTGCTTGATTTCTTTGCTCATCGTGTATACACTTGCTGAGTTCCTTCAGCAATGCTGAACCCAGACTTATGACCATGTGGAACAGTGAAGCAGCAGGGGTCTGGGCATGCAGCCAGTGGAAACGTGATGGGGAGCCAGCTCCAGGCCCACTTGGGTCGGTAGGGCAATTGTATGCTTGCAAAACCTATTCCAGACTGTGGCATGCTTGCTTCTAAGGGTTGGGAAAAGGGCTCCTGCCCATCATTCTCACCCATGATGCAGACTGTACATGCCTACTGATGGCAGACTCTTCTCTTAGAAGGATGCCCATTAGACAGTTGGGTACCTCTTTGAAACCATTCATTTAGGTGATGCAACAGATTCCATAGTCCTTATTGCATCCTGATGTGCCCCAGTTCTAAGTCTAGTGTTTACATAATTAAGCTAGTACCTTTCTGCCTAGCAGGTAGCACAACCAGGGTAGACCAGTGTGTCAATCAGCTTTCCATCAATGTGATGAACAACCGAGATGAATCAAGTTCTAAAGAGGAAAAGTTTATTTTGATTCATATCTTCAGTGGTTTCAATCCACGGTCTCTTGGTCTGCTGCTTTGTATAGCATATTACAGCCAGAGCGCATGGTAGAAGAATTCCATTTACTTCCTAGAATCCAGGAGCAGAAAGAGATGGGAAGATACTAGGATCCCAGTGTCCCCATAAGAGCATATTATCAACGACCTAACTTCCTCTCATAGGCCCCACCTCCTCACCTCCCAATAGCACCACTTTGGGTACAAAGTCATCAACACATGGGCCCATGGGGAACATTTAATATTTAAACCACAAAGTCAGGCCTAGTAACCCATAAATGTAGTCCCAGCATCTCAAGAGGCTAGTGCAAGAGGTCACAAGGTCAAGACAAGCTTAGGCTACATAATAAGACCTTGTCTCAACAACAACAGACAGATCCAAAACACAGAAGCCAGATTATGTTATAGGAACAAAAGTTGGTCATAGTTTCTGCAGCGTTAAACAAAAGTAATAACAAACAATAGCAATTATTCCTAGCTCACTTCGAAGTTGTCTGTGGGCTCATGTTAACCCCTCAGGGATCCAAACTGTCAGAAGCCAAGCACTATTTCTTATCATTGTCACTCACTGAAGGAAAAAAGACCCTTTTGCCAGCACTGAAATTACTCCTGTTTGCATTTATTATTGCAAAATTATTCTTATTTTAACACCATTCTGTTTTCTAGACATTACCAAAGGATTACCCCAATACCTTTGGCGACTAGGGACCATCTGTATGGGAAAAGGTATTGGGGTAATCCTTAGGTAATGTCTATATAATTTGGGTGCTGAAGGCCTGACTCAGTGGTTAAGAGCGTGTGTGCTGCTCCTACAGAAAACTATTCAGTTCCCAGCACCCATATCAGATGGCTCACTAGTGTTTGTAACTCCAGTTCCAGGGGAATCCACTTCTCTCTTTTGTTCTCTGTGGACACCTGCAGACACATGCCCATAAATAAAAGTACTATAAGATCTTAAAAACCGTTACAATATGTCACATTTATGGTCACCTCATTTATTGGAATGCAGGGATCTATTTATTATTTTTGAATCATTCTAGGTTTTCCTGAAACTAGATTATGCCTAGAATATAATAAGTACTCAGTGACCCCAAGTTTAATGAATGAATGACTCTCTAGGTTTATTGGCACTTGTATCAGAATCTCCTGGAAGGGTATGTGTAGTTTTGAAACAAAGTAGTACTTTAGTGTGTCATTTCATACTAAATGGAAAGGGCTGGCATGAGATTGCCCTCCAGAGGCGTGTTATTAGCAGAAAGAGTCACATGACCCTGACTGAGGAGAGCCATAGAAGACACAGGACATCATGCCGTAGGCAACATGATGGGGCCTTCCGTGGAGAGAGAGTACATTTTCAATTTCCAAAAAAGGAACCTCATTAGGATGGGCTTCTTATTTTCATGGTTTCCTCAGTGAGTGGTGGGCAGGTTTCCCATGGGATCTAGTTTGGCTTGTCTTCCTGCTAAGGCACAGACTATAAACCTGTCTGCAAGAGGGAAGGGCTGCAAGGCCACAGCTCGGCATGCTTTCTTGGCATTAACTCTCTGTCTTGCAGAGTTTCAGAGGGAGACTGTAATCTAATAGTTATGATGGTGAAGGTTTGATGTCTCAAGTAAGATTTAAGGAAGGGTTGAAATTTGTCTCAATCCAAGTGAGTAAGGCTGTCTCAAGGCTGTAGAATCACTGCTTCAGACCGATATTAACCTGCTCATCACCACACGCTGGGTACCTTTGCCCTTTTAACCACACTGGCCACAAGGAAATGAGTTGAGACTTGGTTACATATGTTGTTAAAACACACCACTCATCCTTGATCAAGCGGCCTAGGAGTCATCAAGGAGCACAGAAATGAGATTAAGGTCACTGGCATGTCTCAGGCAGTAAAGGCGTCTGGTGCCAAGCCTGATGACCAGAGCTGGATTCTCAGAACCCACATGGTAGAAGGAGAGAACTACCTCCCACGAGTGCCCTCTGACCTCCACACTTACACTGTGGAGTGCTGATATAGATATGAATAATTTGCATTGGTATGGATTTTAAGGTCAATTTTGTTATGTGTATATGTATTTCTGATCTTGATTAAGGTATTGTGATTGTGTAGTTCATTTAAAAATGTATTATATAATTA
>LOEQ01000760.1:130213-163189 GCA_001685075.1 Bramus lutescens | reverse complement strand
GTTAATCAAGATGTGAGAGTTAGCTAAGAAGAGGCTGGATATAATGGGCCAGGCAGTGCTTAAATGAATGCAATTTGTGGGTTGTTATTTTGGGGTATAAGCTAGCTGTGAGAGAGCCGGGCCAGACGAAAAGCAGGCCTGTCCGCTCCCTAATCACTACAGAGTGCATCATACCCACCTCTCCACCACAATAAAGACAGAGACGTGACTTTCAAGATAGTGGCATGTTTTTCCTACTGACAAACATTTCTTCCAGTGTTTCAGAAACAGTGTTGAAATAATTCTTGTCTTGAAGTTTTGCCAACATCCATCTGAATGTCTCATAGAATTCAGTCCCTGGGCTACAGTTCATTTTATCAGTGAGTGCCCCATCCTCTTCTTGAGCAAAATCCTTTTGTTAGAGTAATGGTTCTCAACCTTCATCATGTGACCCTTTAATACAGTTCTCCATGCTGTCTGTGGTGACCTCCCAACCACAAAATTATTTCACTGCTACTTCATAACTGTACTCTTGCTATTGTTATGAATTGTAGATATCTGTGTTTACTGATGGTCTCAGGTGACCGGCCCCTGTGAAAGGGTTTTTGACCTAAAGGGGTCACAACCTATAGGTTAAGAACCACTGCCTTAGAGGAAGAACAGACACTCTGGAGTCCTACCTTCTCTCTAGCAACTGCTGTTAGCATCTGCTACCAAGGGAGTGAAGGTTTCCTGTGTTCTTCTTCACTTTTCTTTATTTGTGCCTGGGTGAGCATGGGAAATAGGAAAGGCATGAGTGATCTGTGTGTGTCTAAAAAGAATCTTGAGGCTGAGAGAGCTCAAGGTATGTGTGGAGAGGAGGTTTAAAAGATAAAGGTTGCCCAGAGATGGACAAGAGTAAATTTGAGTGGAGGTTTAATGGATGACAGGACAGTTATCAGTTAGGGTAGAGAGACTTGTTGAACACAGCCACCTGTTTAGTTAGCCAGTAGCGGTCCAGGCTGGAAGACCATGAGAGGTCACCCAGGGTATTTTTGGCACTGTTGGGTCAAATAACGACTAGACTTTTGCTAGTTTCTAAATTTGAAATGTCTCTAAAGATTGTCTGACTTCTGGTAACTCACTTGAACCTGTCCACACTTGGCCCTAGCACAGCCTTCACTTTGTCTCACCCAGATTCTTCCTGAGCTGTGGCTCGAGACACTGGAAGAATGAAGTCTCTGTCAGCCAGGAACTGCCTTGGTGGGTGGCATAAGACAGCAGCTGTGGAGATCTGAAAGGGCAGATGACATGTGGCACGGACATTTAGGGCTGTGCTCAGAGGAGTCTGCAGGCCTGTGGAGCCTCTTGAGGCACAGTACATCTTCAGATAGCTTGCTTTACGGGAAGAGGTTACAGGTTTTGTCTTTGGCTTCAGACTCTTGGGCATAGCAAGATGTACTGAACATCTTGAACGTACCTTTGTTTCTGGACACAGCATGCTGAATGACTATCCATAGGTTGCCCAGTAGGTACCCAGGATGGGTGTAGTCCTTGTGCTAATTAGTCAGAAGTGAATCAAATGAATCCTGTAGTTAAATCTAACAGGGCAAAAGAATTCTTGTCATACTGGAGAGAAAAAGCCACTGAGGAAAACCATGGGTATTTCTTTCCCTGGTTGTTTTAGAGTGAGCTGTGTTTGAAACTTAAAACTGATCCTGTATGGGGCTTCATTCAAAACTCCCACAGCTCTAGTCAACTGAGAAGGCCCTGAAGCCAAGCAGAAGAGTTGAACCCCTTAAGTTGGAACTGGCTCAACATCTATATGTGATGGGAATGAAGAGTGTGGGTGTCCCCCCCACCCCCATCCATTTTCTGATGGACATCGCAAGCTCCACAGGACAGCTGGTAGAATGACAGCTAACACTGGCACCTACAATGTCCTTGTGCTGACTAAATGCTATCCATCGGTCGCTGAGGCATTCACATGGGGCAGATAGCTGCTGTTATTTATGCTTCACAGACAAGAACACTAAAACGGGAGAAACAACTCCCTTGCTTAAGAATACCAGGTGTGTATGGGCTCAGCTGTGCCTACTAAGTCTGCTCTCTTCACTTGGGGGTCTCTGACCTCTCATGGCTTTCCTAGATAGTCTGTGCTGGGGCAGGAGCCCACAGCGTGATGACAGAGGCAGAAATCCATGGGAAGGGAGGCTGACATTTCTGAGTTCTAAAGGAGCCTTCAGAATAAACACCTAGATGAAGACTCTACGTCATTTTGATTGGGAAATTGGCTGTGTGTCAGGTTTGGCTCTGTAAACCAAGTGGAGGAAGAATAGAGGAGCGGACAGGAGAAGGGAAAGACTATTGATCAGGAGTAGGGTTTGGGTGGGGATAGGGTGAAGCCCAGGGGCGCCCTCAGCTTTGGTTTAAATTCAGCACGGGATGAAAGGGATCTAACAGCGTTCTGTGTGGAGCTAGGCTTGGGTTTGCCTCTTCCAACCTGCAGCCCAGCCCAGAGGAACCTGTGACCACAGGGCTCATTTCCAGGAGAACCTATACTAGTAGGCTCATTTCCTGCACACACGTCAGGGGTTGGAGCAGACTCATCTTCAGACGATATAAAGGGAGGAATTATATGAGCCAGGGTGGCCGTAAGCCAGAGCATCCCAGGCGACTGGTCGATTTAGGTCAGCTGAGGCAATCAGGGTGACCTGGGAAGGGGTGAAGGACAAATGAGTGACTGCGGTATCGGAGGCATTTTATACCTAGTGAAGACCAACACGTGCCAGTTTGAGTGTTCCAATCCTTGCTCTTGTCTTGGCAGTGAAGTCACACCGGCTGTAATTGTGCAGCTGCCGTGGGCTGCTGGGTGGCTGTACACGCCCACCATCTTCCTGCTGCAGCTGTGACGGCTGCACCAGCCCAGCCCATGAAAGGGGGAATCAGGAGTTACCAAAACACAGACAGACCTCCAAGAAGAGAAAAGGATTGTGTGCTGCTAAAGCTCAGAGGTTACCTCCGGGGGTTCAAATGGAGTTTATGAGACCCAGTGTGACCCAGACTACTTCTTCTTTCTCCCTTTTTCTGGAAGATGGGGAAATTGAAGTCACTATTGCATCATCTGGGCCTGCCCCAGTTCCCTGAATCAGGGCTGAGAGGCTCCGCCCTTGATTGCAAATTAAGCCATCTCCCCTGCAGATCTATAAGTTTGCACAGGGGATGAATGACTAACAACTTCCTGTGGACTGGCAGCTTATTTCCTGCTCCCAGCTCACCCCAGACTACACCCTTTGAACCCCACAAAGGTGGGGAAATAGAATTGGTTTTAATTGGAAAGCCTTATTAATTTGGGCTAAAAGCAAAATCTCTGGGGAAAAAAAAAGAAAACTGCTTGATCCCCATCTTGGCCCTAAAATGTTTTTGTTCTGTGACTTTGGACTAGCTTTTTTTTAAAAAAAAAAAAAAAAAGAAGAAGAAGAAAGGAATTGTCCTGTGCCTCAGCTTCCCCATTTGTACAATTAAGACGAGAGTACTTGCTTCATAGGAGCATTGAATGAATAAATGCACTTACAATTTGTACAACAGGTTTTATATAAAGCAACCATAAAGAGTGTTAGGCATAAAGACAAAGAAGCCCCAAGTTAGAATGAACCCCCACCTCCTCTCCCAGCAGACGGTGGGTAGAATGAAAAGCTTTAGACTTTAGATCTAGGTCCAGCCCTTACCAAAATCAAGACTTTTGGGAAACCAATAAACTCCACTGAGCATTTCTGATGTCAGTTGTAAGATGACTTTAGTATTTACTCTTGCTCACCACACAAACATAGCATGCAGAGCTACTGAACTGTGCTAAACACAGCTTCAGGAAGGCTCACAGCTTTTCTATTCATGCAGAATTAAAATTTTTTAAATCCCAGAATGCCAAAAAGAACCCATGGTACTGGTACAAAAAGAGACTGTGGTACTGGCTCAGCCATTTCCTAATTCTCCTCCTAGGCTGTTTGCATCTTTGGAAGGCAGCTATGCTCACTACTATACCAACAACATGGCTGTTTGCATCTTTAAGGATGCCATGATCTGCCAATCGAATGGAAAGAGAGGTTACATGCATTCCTCTGAGGAGGTGCTTAGATGGCAAACATCTCCTCCATCTCTCTTCTTGCTCTGTGGCCCTTAGGAGCTCTCCTTTCTAGAGGGCACAAATAGAAGATAGAGAGCCACGGACATGTACTATATGTGGATGATAAAGGAACATCTTGTCTAGCCACTGAGATTTTGAGGATTAGTCGGCTGCAATACCCAGAAGTCACTTCTTGACACAGGTAGGAATATTGATGAGTGAGATAGACCACACTGTCCTCAAGGGTATAAGGAGCTATGCCAACGCCCCTTCTATATCTTCGCCTACAGTCCTGCCTGGGCTCTAATAACTGTGGAAAGCTTTTAGGTTTGACTAGAAATCTATTCTCTGAGTGAGGGAGAGAACAAATCAATTCTTTACACAAAATATCCTTTTGCTACAAAATGTCTTTATTTCCAGCCATTCAAACCTTTCAACTGTATATATGGTTACGCATGAAACGTCTTTGCCACCGGCATTGTTTAAAGATCCATTTTTAACTGATAATGTGTGTATCAAACAACCTTGTCTCTGAAAACATAACTTAAATAGACTGCCAACAGATCAGCCACACGTGTGTT
Organism: Bramus lutescens; assembly: GCA_001685075.1. Lineage (NCBI taxonomy): Eukaryota > Metazoa > Chordata > Mammalia > Rodentia > Cricetidae > Bramus > Bramus lutescens. Next base: position 158,527 of record LOEQ01000760.1, on the reverse strand, counting down.
CTCATGGATGTGAAGGGTGTGCCGTGCTTCGCCAGTGAGTCAGCCTGGGATGAGGTGAGTGTCATCAGATCCCACCAGCTGACAAGCGGCATGCCACAGACCACTGTCTGCTGGCCACAGTTCTGTGGTGGTGGCCTTTCTATAAACAAGAGAGAGTGTGCAGACAAAGACGCCAGGCCTATGCCACGTGAAGAGGCCTTCCACAGAGCGCAGACACGACTCAGTGGACCCCAGGATGAAGGAAAGCATCATGGAGGTGGCTTGATCACACACACTGAGGGCGATCATGGCCCCTTCTTGTGTGACACTCAATAAATAGCTAGTTATGAAAGGAAGAGATGGACAGTTGTCATGATGTCCATCCAACCTCCTTCCCGATACTGGGTTTTAGGTTGGGAGCCTGAGGGACACCCATCTTCTGTTTCTTCAGAGTAAGTCACTCTACTTGGAATGTCATTCGTTTCCCTAAAGAGAGCCCTCAATTCTTCATTAGCATGTAGTCTTTTGCAGGCCGCAATATTGGATTAAAGAAGAATGTAAAGTGGTTCACAGAAACTCTAGGTTGGTCTCTTGAAGTAAGAAAGCCTGTTAGGCTCATAATTTCCAGAACCTACTATGTTCTTCCTACCGCCTCTCCTTTTGGTTTCTGTCATTTATCCCAAGCCTGACATAGCTGTGTAGACTCCCAGATCGAGTGGTACACATCTCTGGAACATCTCAGTCTCAATTACAGAAATGTACCATGGCTCCTTGGGACATGAGAGAGTGGCTCTCTTGAAGCTCCACCCTTTGAGGAGTTGTGAACATTTGCCCTTTGAAGGTGATGGTGGTATTCTAAGGCGGATGCTGAGGAATTCCCACAAAAGAAATTCCTGGAAAAAAAAATCCACATTTCCCATGACTATCACTCCCCAGAGGCTATGGCTGCAATTCCGGAGACACAAAGGAAAAGTTCCTGAACTCATCCTGGTTAATCATAGGAAGATGTCCCTCATCGACCGGAGTCAAAACTGGCTCTTCTTTTATGAAGTCTGGGTCGAAATTGCTGACATCTTCTCGGGATTTCTGTAAAAAAAATAAATAAATAAAAAAGTCACATTGTATATAGAGATAGTACCTTGGATTTTTTCCTCTCATGTGGGTCACAGCCCATTACAAGAAGTTCAGAGAGCTGCTCTTCATTGGTCAGCAGCATCATTTATATGGCTGTGACTTGGCAGTGCTTTATGGCCAGTCCCCCACATGCATATTATTATGGCCTCTGCCAACTGCCAAGTCACTCATCTCATGTCCTGCCCTCTAGTCACCAAGTCCTGCCAAGTGGGACAGCCTTAGACTGGGAGGCTGAAGAATAAATGTGTTCACCCCGACTTGCTTACTCACTCGTCCATGATCCTCCATCTCACTGAGATGCTGCTTTCCGAAAGGCCCTGCTGAGGGGGTCTGCCTGATCACATCTGTCCAGAAGTCGAGTAAACTCATGCTCACCTCGCTTACTGTTCTCACACATTCTACCTGTGTGAGAAGAGGCTCTCAAGTGATTTCACAGCGTCACTGAGCTCAGAGGAATAAGCGTCTATCCCATTACTTTGGGCTGGAGCTGTTGGGTTCCCTGGCTGCTGGGCAGCCAAAGCCTGACAGGCTGGTTTAGGTTAAGCTCACTCCATTCCAAAGAACTGTGTAAAGGGTATCTTTATAAACAGATGCTGAAGAGACCCTTTTCTTTCTTCTTAATCAGGCCTCCCACTTCTCTCACATGACCCCAGGACACTTCTTTCTCTACCTTCAGACCATGGTTCCTCCCAATAGTCTTGATCTGTTTTGAGCCAGGCTTCTCTGTCCTCCAGCTCTGGAGGCATCTATATACAGCTCAGCTCAAAGACAGGCTTTGTGGCTTAGATTGGTACTGCTGGTATCTTCAGCATTTCACCAAAGGGTTGCCTGTCTGGCCTGAGTCCTTTGTCACAGTAGCTATGACAAACTGTGTAGGCCAAGGAGCCAGGCTCAGTGAAGGAGTACCTTGTACCTTTTTAAATTTTTTTTAGGGCTCAGGAAAGGTTCACAAGATGACCCAAGAAGCATGAGAAAATGGGCAACGAATAATGACTTGATTTTCAGTACAATTCTGCTAGGCTCTAGAATTTAGGGAAACTTAAAACAGCTTAGGGCCTATTAGATGCTGGGATATTTTGATTTAGGTTAAGGGAGAGTAGAGGTAGGGTGAACAAGAGGTGAAAACTTAGTGAGAGGCAATCAACACATTTTCTCAGGGGCAACCCTGTCCAGTCTCTGTCTGCAGGAAGGGGTGGCAATTCTTCACTGTCATCCTATGGGAGATATCAGCTTTTCCATGTTTTTTTTTTTTTTTGCACCTGAAGAAAAGGGAACATGTATTACAATGAGCTTGATACTCACGATTCTTGGTCGGAAAGGAGGTTCCAGTTGGCGATGGTTCAACTGGGCCCAGTCGATTTCCTTGAAGAAAGGATGTCTCAAGATCTCGTGTTCACCTCCCTGAGCCAGGCTGCCCAAGCGCATGGTAGGGTTCTTGGTCATGAACTAGGAGAGTACAAGAAAGAGAGAGTCATTCATTCATTCATATGCAACCCCATCACAAGACAGCAGGCACCAGCCCTGGCAAAGGCACTCCTGGGAGGTTTTTTGGCTGATCTTGCTCACTAGCTGGATTTTCCATTCTGGGCAGCACAGGCAGTATGAATCATGCCTTAAAGTCGAGACTGCCTGAGTGGATTTTTGGCCTTCCCCACTGCCATTTCAGGCACAGCCACTAAAAGAAGGCTGAAAGGTCCAATTTTCTTTTCTGTAAATACCAGGTGTTTTTCTTTCCTCTGTAGAGAAAGGCAACTCCTTATGAATTAGGATGTCTTTCCTTGTGGACAGCAAGCAGATTCTGAATGGGGCTACTTTTAGGAACAGCTGCACCATTGTTCTGAGGTCCACAGGGCTGGCCAGGGTTCCTGCTCTCTCCTAAGACCACAGAGAAAAGTGAGAGTCATTGTTGTTGAGGTCTCTATAAAATGGCAGCAACGGTGAAAAAACTCTTAAAACTTCTATGTCCAATTCTAAGAAAAACCAAAGTGGGTTGCTTGCTTGTCTTTCTGTGGCTAAGACGGTTGAAACATTTTCTGCATTCAAGATGCCTCTCTTCTGTTTTGAAATGGGTTTATAGACGAGAATGTATGACTTCAGAGACCAAAAGCTAAAAGAAAATGCCACACAGTCAATGAACACAAATCTTCTACCTTCATATAAATTGGGAGACATTTTTATACTCAGCTCTTAGGCATTTTGGGTCAAGTCCTCTGCTGCTTACAAATGGTCTTGGTGTTTTCATCATTTCTTAATAAAGGACTCAGAGAATAATTCACTTTTCGGGGCCAGAATATCATTTTTAACTTCAAATGATTTCTCATTAAGAACAAAACAAAACGCTGAACTTGAATAGAGAGTTTTGTTTGGATTGGGCATGGTGGTAGCACATGCCTATAACCCCATTGGAGACTGAGGCAGGAAGGTGGTGATTCTAAGTCAACCTGGGCTATAGAGTAAGACAAAAACAGAGCAACAACACAGGGTGTGGGTATAGTTTAGCGCTAGAGTGCTTACTTAGCACAGGAAGGTGCCAAATCCCACCCCAGAACTGTGGGAAACAAATAAAGCAAAAAGTTTGTGGTTTTATTTAAATCAAGTTACTTTAAGTTTCTTTGTGCTTCTTCCAGCCTTAATTTCCAGTGCTGGGGATCAAACCCAGGGCCTTGTCTGGGTGAGGCAAGTACCTACCACTGAGCTACACCTCTGGACTCTAAATCAAGTTATCTATAAACAGAGTAAGGACAAGTCTTGACAGTCCCCAGATATCTTTTCTAAGTTAGACTTTATAAGCACAAAGCAAAAGTAAGGCTATGTTTATAGAAACTGTTTGGGGCTGAATTTACTGAGTGAATTTAAAGATTTTCCAAAGAAAATCTTGTGGCTGATGCAGACACAGAAGACGGTGACATCTGGGCCATGCCAGAAAGCCATGTAAAGCTCCCAGTGTTGGTTCAAATGAGATGGATCAAGGCAAAAGAAAAAAGTGGCAAAAGAGCCTAGCAAATGGCAATCCCATGGCATCTATTTTGCAAAACACTAAAAAAAGAAAAGAAAAAAAAGGAAGTGTCAAAGGTAAAGAATAAAGATCCTGATGGGGTTTAGTGGCTTTTCCTTTCTCCAAGTGACAAAGAATTAGGAGATCTAGGGTGCTGGATTGGAGGTAGGACCCAAAATAAAATAAGCATTTAAATAGTCACAGGTCCAGTCCCAATAGCTTATACCTACCTACCCCAGGCCTTTACAGTGGTCATTATGGGTTTCAGAAATACATGTAAGGGCCAGGAGTTCATATTGCTTGTGATCTTACCTGAGAAACTTATTTCTTCAGGAAGATAGAAAAGTTTCTTGAGAGAGAGAGAGAGAGAGAGAAGATTCTCTCCATGGTAATGTGAGCAGGGTACAATTCCTGATGGACAGACAACTGCAAATCTAAAAGCTCACTGACGACTAATAATGAAATTAAAAAAAAAAGAAATAAACTTGAGACAAAAAAAAAGGAGCACAGAAAAAGACCCAGATGGCTTGTGTGAAATTCCCAGGCCTGCCAGTGATGAGAGAGAGGACATTCTGTGAATGTGTGGGTGCAACTTGTTCTTCTGGGAAAAGGGGTCAGTGCAGGACTCTAGATGCCAGGGTGGCAGAAGCATTGCTGCCTGACTCTGTTCATTCATCTCTGCCCCTGGCACTGAATCTGAACTTCCATGGAGCAGAGAGCAAAAGGCCTTGTCTAAGGCTTTTTGTCTAAGGATGACAAAATCCCAGAGCGTACCTCTAGTATGAGGCAGGATGACCCACCCAGTGTGACTCTCTGGAGAGCACACCTCTTGCATGGGGCAGGATGACCCACCCAGTGTGACTCTCTAGAGAGCACACCTCTGGTATGGGGCAGGATGACCCACCCAGTGTGACTCTCTGGAGAGCACACTTCTAGCATGGGGCAGGACCACCCATTGCTGTTGGACACCTTCTCTTGGGATTCTGATCAATTATTTTGAATAATATTGATTTAATTTTTTGGAAAATATATTTTATTTTTAATTATATGTACCTCTGTGTGTCTCTGCTTGGGTAAGTGTACATAAGTTCAGAGACCAGAGGCATCAAACACCTAGGAGCTGCAGTAAGAGGTGGTTGTGAGTTGTCTCCATGGGCACTGGGAACATGGGCACACACTCTTAACTGTTGAGTCTCCAGCCCAATAAGCTTGATTTTTTTTAAAAACCTCGACTTGAGCTCTTTAGATACAATCATCCTCCACATGATGAGAAAGTCTGACCAACCTGTCTGACTAGGGTAGCTCTCACCTCTCATCAAAGAGGCTTCTCTGCAGTATTGGAGACTATCTGACACTTGTTAAAATGCAGGGAGCAACTGAGCATGGGTGTCCAACCCCAACGAATACATCTACAATGCAACCCCTACACAGAAGGCTCAGGAAAAATCACTGGAGAGAAGGCAGAAAGAATGCAAGAACCAGAGGACCAGGTTGACTGCTATGAGATGGTGTCTTCTAGACAGGCATTGCCTCAACAAGGCCTGCATTGGGACAATCCCAGTTGACATGCCAAAGCGGATGGGAGAAATTTCACAAGGCGTCACCCCTAAATGAGAGGCAGCCAGTGACTGCTGAAAAGGGAAGGATCATTCTTCTCTAGGGATGAGTTTCCAGATAGGTTATCCAATCCTAAGCGGTTAGCCTTAAATCCATGTACATAAGAATAAAACTAAATGGACCCAACTGCTGTGTATGTACGTATGGGTGTGTCTGTGGTCTGTGTGTCTGTGTGTATATATGTATGTGTGTGTGTAACAATATTAACTAAAGAAAAGACCATGAATGTCAGAGGGATCATGGGGGAATGTGGGAGGCTTTGGAGGGAGAAGGGGAAGTATCATGCAAACATGATTCTTAAGAAATTATCAAAAAACAATATCAATTAAACAAAAAGGGAAGGATCCTCCATCACCCTTACAAAGTCTATATGATATCTGGTGAATTCAAGGCAGTGCACTAATCTTGGGGGTGTGCAGGTGACAAAGGCTGTATCATTCCATCAAGGTGCAGATCCAGAGAAGAGGCAAGCAAACTGTAACACACACTGGAGACGCTGAAAAGAACATAGGCCAAGTGCTCTGAGAGCCTGGAGGATGCCTGAGCAAACAGCATTGGGCCTGGTGGTAGGAAGGCGAGGAACAGCATCATGGGAGAGGTGGCATTTGATGAGATGAAGAGCAGGGCAGGATCCGTGAGGAAGAGGACAATCACTGCCAAGAGAAACGCTGGTAGCCTGGGACAGTTGGCATATGGGGGTAGCTGGGAAAGTGTGTTGACAGTGAGTCTGACCTGTCTGAAGTGCATGAGAAGGCAAGAAGACTGGCCACACTGTGACGAACAAGTGAGAACTGGGAATGGGGAGCCTAGGCAGAAGGCTCAGCCAAACAGTTGAAATGACAGGCAAGTTCAGAAACAACAGTGCTTGTAGTGAAGGGAGAGGAAGAATTGGGAACACTTTCTAGAAGGCTTTAAATAGGAAACAGGCCTAAGGATAAGTGGACAGATAGAGTCTAACATCATAGGCTCTCCCCAGGCTGTGCGATGGAGCAGTGTGATGGAGTACCAGAGGCAAGTCCTCCAACCTTGGTGTTAATGGCAGCACCAACAGCAGTAGTCAGGGGAGCAAATACAAAAGCAAGTATTCCTTAAGATTATGAAAGCTGGCATAACCAAAATGGAGTCACTTGTGTCAAACCTTAGCAAAGCTGAGAGGTCTGTGAAGGAGGCAAGGCTGTGCATGGCCCCTGGTAACAAGACCTGTCCCAGAAGACTCTGCTAGAAGCACATGTCTCTACATACATGCTGCCACACCCTTACACAAGGCTGTCTGCCCAACAACTGTTTCCAGTGTTGTACTGATGCCATCCTTGTCACTGATTGTAAAGCTTAAAACTATGATTTATGTAATGCTCCTCATTTGGCCATCAGCCCCTGCCCCCCTTGATGTCAACCTTCTGCAATACACTCCTGATTTACACACTGGCATGCATAATACCATTGCCAAGCCAGTTCCTGACTAAGCATTTGAATCTCTGAACAACCTCTCTGCTTATTATTTAGTTTTATAAGGGTGTAAATCTGAGTGATTGACAAGCTCTGTTTTGTACCTGAGATATCAAGCACCACACAGAGATGACTAACCACGTCTGTATGGGGTGCAGGCTGGGGTGAGAGCTCTCAGTGACGTGTGAGGATAAAGGAAAGACACTGGGAAGGTGGGCAAGATGGCTTGATGAAAGAATAGAAGAGAGAGAGAAGGGTGGGTGAGTGAACAGGGCTGAGACCATCTCATTCAATCTACATTGTGTGATTTAAAATAATACCAGTTACCATTTAAAAGAGCAGGAAATGACACATGACATGAATGTCAGGTGTGGATATGGGGTACCTCCAACCCTTGAGCTGTCACTAACTACTTCAGAGGAATGGCCTGAGGATCAGGGTGGGCATGAGACCCCCAGGTGAGCCTGGTATCACTTGCCAGCTTTCATGGCTTCTGGCCATGAAACAGAGAAAGAAGAAAGCTCTACCTTGGCACGGTGACTCATGCCTCTACTTCCCAGTATTCAGGAGGACTGGGGCAAATTTGAGGCTAGTCTGGGCTACTGAATACCAATAAGACTCATTCTGAGATAAGGGGGATCCAAGGTGACAGAAGACAGGAACTAGACTTGAAGAAGCCAGAAAGGGTTGACTATTAAGATAGGAACAATTGTAAAGAGGTACTGGGGTGGGACTAACGGATTTCTGTGGGGAGTGGATTGCAGTCCCTACACTACTATTCTCTCAAGACATGCAGAACTGGAGAATTAAGAGAATCTTTCCTACCAGTCTTAGACCTGACGTGGGCCATGGCACACATTCTACCAGAGGCAGAGCTGGAGGCTGGAGGGACTTATCATCCTGGAGAACACACTGAGCTGTCTCTGGAAACCCTGGCCCTACTGATGTGAATGGACACCTACATGCTTTATCAGAAAACACCCTCCAATTTGTCCTTGTTGCTAATAGACTCAAATGTTAACTCCAGTAAGTTAACAGTCCCTGTCTAAGGTCGTTCTTGAAATAGACCTTCTCTCCACTGGCCTTTGCCCTGACGATGGTCCAAATGGAAAAGTTCGCCAAGAAGGCGAAGCATGTGGCTGCAGGAGATACTGAGCATATTTACAAAAGGAAGCAGGTGGTTCATAGGGCCAACAGAAGCACTTTGTAAACCACGGAGAGTGAGTGAGGGGCCTAGGGGAGCTGGTTCCATCCCAAATGTAAATCTCACTGTGGAGGGAGGGCAGAAGAGAGAAGTGGGTTGGGAGGGGGGCATCTCAGTCTCATCCTGAATTCCCCCAGGAAAGTGGAGAGACGGGGGACTCCAGGACATAGAATTTGGGGAGAGGGCAACTTCAGAGTGAGATGTACTGGGTGATGCTGGCCAGGTTGGTTAAAGCTTCTCTCAAGAGAATGTCTGCAGAGCAGGAAGGATACATGGGGTGACTGCAGAGGGACCACTGGCTGGACTTGGCAGTTCCTGACCTGCATGTGTACGTCAGCTGCAGCCTGTGCAGCTGAGCAGCCCTGAACGCCCATTAACGTCTCTGGAACTCAGACGGCTCAGATGTAAAATGGGGATCTCTCTACATTTTGTATGTGACAATATCTGTGTGGAGTGCCTGGCACAAAGCTGTCCTGAAGGGATGCCAGATGGGAGTCTAGTCTCAAACTCTCTGGAGCTCCATCTTCTTCTACCTCAAGCTAAGAGACTAAAGACCCAGGCTGGCCTTGACCTGAGGTTTGTCTGGCCTGCCTGTTAGTCCCTTTGCAGCCAGGGAAGAGAACAAAGCCCTTTTCTGCTCTCACAGTCCCAGACCTCGACTGTGGAGTGAAGGGAGTGTTCTTTGAAAAACAAGTTTGACAGCAAATCTGTTGAGTCAGTTTTAAAACATGAACTCAGGAACTCGTGTGCATTTTCACCCACAGCACCCACACGAAGGAGATTCCCGTGAAGGCCAACAGGTGCCATTGGAGCTTCCTGTCAAAGTGGTGTCTGGTGCAGGACTAATCACGTCTTCTAAGCTGAATACTATTTTGGAGGTGTTAGTGTGAAGCTGTTCTAGGTGACAGAGTTTAAATTAGCCCTGTATAATGATGAATGCTGAGACAACTGGATCCAAATGTGCTTTGGGATCTATTAAAACATAAAGCAGTGGCAATAATTATTTATACTATTTCAAAATGCCTGATTTCTCTTTTAGAAACTTAAGTATATTGTGTTTATTTAATGTGACTTATAAAATACAGTTTATGAACAAGTGTTAGACTGCTCCATGGTCGACATTTACCTCATATCCATACACAAAATAAACATTTATAGTCAATGGCTAAAGAGGCCCCTTCTTGATTTGTAATTAATCCATATGATAGAACTAGTTGAATGAAAACAAGCAGAATGGACATTGTAACCAAACGCCACCTGTAGAGGATGAATCGATGCCTTCCTAACAAGCAACACAAATAGAAGCTCAGCCCTGGTAAACAACTGCAGCCCCCATAGTTCTGAATGTTTCACTGAGAAGTTGTTAACATGATTCCACAAATGAAGAGCTGTAGGAAACAGTCTGATCCAAATGTCCAGCAAATATCATCTGTGAGCAAGACAGCACCCAGAACAGAATACTGTGTGTGGACAAAATGCCCGATTTCTCAGGAAGAGGGCTAATTACAGAAGCCAAGCAAGTAGACAATAGCATTTACTCCCAGGAGTCAGAAAACACTGCATATTCAGTTAATAGTTGGATTTGGCTGTTGGGCAAACAGAATGACCTTCTCCATTCATTCCATTTCAAGACCTTAAACAAAAGGCAGACAGACCTGGCAGCTACTGCTGCCAAGCCAGAAGGGAAGGCAATCAAGCCGTAAGACTCCCTATCAGTATTCTGGGGAGCCACTCTGAAACAGGAGGAAGGCACTTCATGGCTCTAAAGAGAGATCTAGGAAAGGAAGACAGAGAAAGGACACAGGATGGTAAAGCAGGGGTTGGCTCTCTGTCACGATGGCCAACCTCATTATGGGCACACAGCCTGAAGGCCACCCGGAGAGGCTGACAGAATGTGCCCCGTGGATGCATGCTGCAGGCCCCTACCTTCTGCTTCTGACCCTAGTAGAGCCTGACCCAGTTGGGAAGTACAGCTGCCAACTCTGTCCTTTCAGAACGCTTCCTGGTGGCGAAGCTGGGGACACACAACTCGGGATGATCCGTGCCAAGAACACGGTCTACCTCAGAGCCGTGGTCACAGAGGAACAAGGCTGGGAGTAGGAGTTAGAGGATGAGGCAGCACCAAAGAGGACAGACATTAAGGTGACCTGGTGTTGATGCCCTTTTCCACAGGCAAAGGCAGAGTCAGATGGTCACACCTGAGATGAAGTTGACAATAATCCCTAGAGAAGGGTGGGATGTGGCCACATGGAGAGGCCACAAATGGAATTTTGGAATATCTCTGGGGAAGTCAGCTGCAATGTTTAAAGAATAGGCTCTCACATCGCACGGTGCCGCTGTAGGATCCTGGGTGAGCCACGCAAGAGTCACTCTGGATGCTCACATTGGACCTGCATGGGACTTACTGGCAAGGCTAGCAATCCGCATAGATATGGCAAAGAACAACCCTGTCGGTGTCCGTACTTGCTTAGGAAAAGGCAGTCGTAGGTGTGGAGAGCATGGAGAAGAGGAAGTGGAATGTTTTTCACTGTTATTGTTTAGTGGGTAGCAGCCATTTTTATACGAACACGCTACCATTTTTTTCATTGCACCCGGAAGTGAGTTAAATGCTTCTCATTCATAGCTCACAACACTAGAGCAACCATGATAATTATTCCTATCTTATGTATAGTCAGTCTGAGGGAGAGGCCCATCCATAATCTATCCAAGGCCATGCGGTTTGGAAGTGGTAGAGCTGGGATTTGTACCTGTGACACCAGAAGCCTTTGCTCTGTGTCACTATGTTTCCCTTCTTCTGGAGGCCACCAAATGCCTCCCTTGGATTCTGGACTGGAGAAGACTATGGGAAAGACTTAGGTTGATAGAAACCATAGCCTAACCCTTGGAACTTTGCCTGGATGAAAACCGACTGTGCTTGGTACAGATGCTCTCTGGGCCCCCATGATATTCTCTCTTCCTGCCGCTAGTGAAGTGACTGAGATGGGTACCCCAAGTAAGAGGGTGGCATGAGAATGGGAAGCAAAGCCATTGCTTCTCTAAGATCCTGAAGCGCCTTTCAGTTTGACCACCTGATTTTATTACAAGCAACTAAAGGTTGATTGGTGTGTTAGAGATGATAATGTTTCCAAATGACTGAGGGCTGTTGGCCAGACAGGCAGCTTGGATGGGAGACGTAAGCTCAGGCAGATGGAAGAGGGACCATATCACAAGGAAAGGCAAAAGAAGTTCTTAAAAAAGATCCCTCCTTGTCTCTCCTTCCTTCATTTTTCTTCTCTTTTCCTGTCTTTTTCTCTCACTCAGTGCCATCAAGTGACAGAAGGCTTTTCCTGGGAACAGGGCTTTCGTTGGAGATGTCTGACAGAGTAACGCTCTGTCTTTATATTTATATTTGCAGTCCTGGGTGAGTAGCAAGGCTTGTGTCCCATGGTCTGTGTCAGTATCAGAGTCGATAATCTTCACTCTTCTCTCTTCCCACATCGGCCTTGACGTTCTGGAAGAAAAGAGCTGGCACTTTGACGACGACTGCATTTCCTTAGCTATAAACACTGCTTGCTCTTTGTGTGGGATGGACTTTATTGTATTTTTTAAAAAAAGAAGGAAAAAAGAAAAAGAAAAGAAAGTGCTGCAGCCTAATTCCCTGACCTAGGGGCTGAAGAAGTAGGCACTTGGCGTGAAGGCCTCACCTGGCAGGTTCCAAGATATTCTGTGAGCTCTTCCCAGAGGCACAGTGCATTCTGCCTCTTATCAAAATCCAGTACAATCAGTGCCCGGCACTCTTCCTGTCCCCACAAATCCCATCTTACGACCGACACAGAGGGAGCCTGCGGCTAGGACTCAGCAGCCTCTGCCTGCACACACACTGATCCCTTGTAGGTGCTACCTGCCTGTCCTGTGTTTTGTAAACATAAGCTTTTCCTGAATCCCAAGACATCTTGGGAACCTCATTCAGGCTATGTGTCTGTGTTGGTTGGGACAGATAAAGGTCAGAGGTATCTCAGAGATGGAACCCCAGCATCATGTACTTGGGCTTACGTTTTTATCTCAGTTGGCCACCGTTCCCCAAACCAGGTTGAAGCAAGGTGGCCAATGAGGCAGGCTCCACTCTTCTCCAGTAACTTCCTTTTATTATTACTAGAATTTTTCATATAATATATTTGGATCATATTCTTCTTCCCCTCCTCCAACTCATCCCAGTTTCCCCCATCTCCCTACCCACTCAACTTCACGTTCTTCCTCTTTGAAGTGTGCAAGGAAAAGTAATGCATTCTCCCTGACACTGGTACCCCACCTGCCCAAGCCACATGAATGTTTCTGTTTGGGTACCACCCTCAGGAGTTGCTACTGTAGGGGGCTCAGTGGTTAAGAGCACTGACTGCTAGAGGTCCTGAGGTCAATTCCCAGCAACCACATGGTGGCTCACCACCATCTATAATAAAATATGATGCCCACTTCTGGCATGCCAGTATACATGTAGAACACTCATATATAATATATAAATAAGTTAAAAATTTTTAGATATATATAAATAAATATATATATANATATATATATAGTAACTTGATAAGCCATGTTTTGTCAATATCCATGGGAGGCCTGCCCTTCTCTGAATAGAAACCGAGGAGGGGTGGATGGAAGGAGCAGAGGGGAGGTGGAGGGAGGGCCTGGAAGGAGAGGAATGAGATAAAACTGTGGTCAGAATGCAAAATAAATATTTTTTATAAAAGAATTCCTACGGTAAAGAAGGGAGTGTTTGAGGAGACTTTTTGGAGGACACATTGTTGAATGCCCATGTTTCCTCCCATGGAAACTCCGGTCAGTTCTCTCCCCTTGTGTATATTCCTTGCCAGCTACCACAGATCTAAGTTTTTGCAGTAAATAGTTGTGGTTTGGACACCAAAGATAATACACATGCAGGACCACGAATCAAGAATCTTGCTTCTGTTTAGAATTTTCCTAACTTAGAAAGTGCTTCTGATACACAGAGGCTGTCCTCAATCTCGTGTCCCAGAACCTTTGAGAGCTTTATATTCCTACTTGGAGAGCTGGAGGTGGAGATTAAAGAGACCTGTGGCGTGAAAGGTCCAGTTGAAAACAGAGGAAAAAGAAGAGAGGAAGTCCTTTGCAACTTCCTGAGAATAAAATGCAGCAGCCCGGCTCTCAGGAAATGAGCATTCTGTGAAGTGGAAGGAATTTAAAAACAAAACAAAACAAAACTTTGCAGTCTCTGGGAAGATATGCACTTTTCTGTGGCCTGCCTTGTTATCCTTGATGGGAGTCAATGGGTTGCTTCTAGGAGGTGTCAGTCCTACCAGAAGCTTCCATGAGAGGCTACGGACATATCATTTCCTTCTTTCTTCTTCCTCCAGCCCTGAAGAAGAGCTTGTCTGGCTGCATGCTAGCCACTTCTCTCTCTTCTGATAGCCAGTTTTGGGGCATTCTGCGTAACAGTGTTTGAAAACCCAGCTCTAGGGTCTGGAACTGGAGCCCTGCAAGCCTTTGTTCCCGCCTTCCCTTCTTCTCTGCTGTCTGACCCCTTTCTGTCACCCCGCTTGAGCCATCCAACCTCCAACAAGAGAGGCGGTGGGAAAGGGAGAAGGAAACGAATTGTCTCTGCTCCTCATTCAGCTGCCTGGCCACCGACAGGGCCTGGCTCATGGTAGGGAAGGATCCCAGAAATCACTGTGGGTCCCCTCTTTGTGACAGAGGCGAGCAGGGATTCTGCACACAATGCATGGCTGATGAAATCTGATCACTTCAGTGACAGCCAAACACATATGTACAGCCTCTGTAATTTCTGTAAAGCTTGGGAACAAAAGCACTTTACAGCCTCCTGCTGATGCTGAGATTACAATGCCTCCAGAACTGCCAGAGGTGACTCAGGAGAAGGTAGAAGTTCCTTTGGGCACTTAGCTAACACCTGTGTGAGCTCAGCAGCAGGGCGCTGGCTTCATCTGAGTTACCATGAGGCCGGGTGATCTCTCACAGGTGCTGACTCAGCACCTCTGAGCTGGGCTTCCCCTCTCTAAGTTCTAGGGCTCCTTGAGGACATCCTCATGCCTTCCTTTCTGGAAGTAGATGGGCAAAGCTCAGGTGAACCTCCAAAGTTCAGTGCAAACTATGCATTGTATGTATGTCGTGATTATCAGGATTTTGGTACAATTCAGAGTGAGCATAGGGAATATGGTAACATGGTGACCACAGAAGACAGTATTTTTCTTAAAAGCAAGGACAAGCTTAAGCAACAATAGACCTTTAAGGCCAGCAATACAGAAAGCCTGTATCTATTTTTTATACAAACATGTGTCATTGAACATCTCTTGGAGGTTAACGCCAGTTTTAATAATCTAGTCACTGAGCGAGAGCGTGGGATGGGATGTCTGCAGCATGCATGTTTAACATCTACATTTTCAATTTATTACATTTATGTAATTATGTGTATGCATGCACATGTATGTACCAGGGTGGCACATGTAGAGAGCAAAGGGAAATTTGTGAAACTTGGTTCTCTCCTTTCACCATGTAGGTTCTGGGGATCAAACTCAGGTCATCAGACATGGAGGTAAGTGTCTTTTACTGGCTAAGCCATCTGTTTTAGTTAGGGTTTCTATTGCTGTGAAGAGACACCATGACCATGGCAACTCTTATAAAGAAAAACATTTAATTGGAGCTGGTTTACAGTTTCAGAGATTTAGTCAGTTATCATCATGATGGGACATGGTAGCCTACAGGCAGACATGGTGCTGGAGCTGAGAGTCCTACATCTTGATCCAAGGGCAACAGGAAGTGAACTGTGACACTGGGTGGTATCTTGAGCACAGGAGACCTCAAAGCCCACCCCCAGAGTGACACACTTCCTCCAACAAGGCCATACCTACTTCAATAAGGCTAATATCTCCTAATAGTGTCACTCACTATGAGCTTATGGGGGGTCAACTACATTCAAACTACTACACCATCTCACAGGCTCAATGGATACAGCTAAAACAAAGCCAAACAACAACAAAAAGGACAAGGAAGTAAAAGAGGAAACAGTCTTTCCATTGGTTATTTTTAGTGCAGGGAATCCATAGCTATTTTTTATCTACTCAAATAGATTTTCTGGCTAAAATCTGTGTCTTCTATTTCTCTAATCCTATGCTCCATGAGAGATGTTCCTACATGGAAGTCCATTTTCCTAGACCCATAGCTGTCTAAAACTTTTGGGTGTTTCAAATGTCCACCATCTTGAGGGTGGCCAAGGTCAGGAGAGGTAGACAAGGCAATGATGAGAAGAAAAAGTGCAGGAATTGCTGTTGAATTACAAGTCAGAAGAGGCTGAAACCTGTCTTGCCAACCATTCACTCTCATTGGGGCAATGAGCAAGGGCTGTCCCTTCTCCACCTGAAGGCGGGAGAGTCAATGACTCTACTATACTGATGAATCACCGGCCTTTAACAATTCTGTGGTAGCTACACAAAAGAGAGTTGTGAAGTTTCCATAGGTGGTGACTGATAATCATGCCTTCCATTTCTCAAAGAGGGTATTCAAGTAGCCTTTGGTTTTTAAGTAAAACAACACCATGTGCAACATTTAGTGGAAACTCATTCCAGGAACAGTCCTGACCATACATCTGAAAAAAAAAATCACAAGGAAATCTCAAGAAGCCACAGGAAGATGACCCACAATAGAAAGGGAGATGTTCTAAAGAGACACTCCTGTCTTTCCATCTGACTATTATGCACCCCAAAGAAATGGGAATTACCCCAGTAATGGCATACTGGCAGAAGGAAAAGGAGCCAGGCAGAGAGGGAGCTTGTCTTCCAGAAGGAGGTTTCATATGGTTGTAAAAACTTGTCAGATCACCTTATAGGATGCAGCTGGAGCTCATACAATGATGGATAGTAGTGGGTGGGACCACATCTTGAGCTGGGACTGTTTAGACTTGGATGTTCTTGACTGTTTAAACTTTAAACTCATTTCAGGACCCTAAAGATAAATTTGGGGGAATCCACTTGATTACTTTGTCTATCTTCCCAATGTGTCCACAATGGAAAAAAAAAAAGACTTTAGGGTCCTTTGACTCTTTCCTGGAAGAAAAGCTGTGTCTAGAATCCAGGGAAGAGCTCTTGTGGCACTCACATCATTTTCTGTAGATTTACGTGATTAAACCATTTTCCTTTATTCTTTCATGAGGGCTCATGCCCCCCACACAGACTGAAGATAGTTCTGTCCACTCGCAGCACTTGTGGAAGACTCCCATTTACATTTTCTATCACAGAAGATTTCAGACATATAATGAGAAGGGGACAGTGGAATGCCCTCTATCTACCCAGCACTCAGATTTGACTGTTGTGTACCCAGCTTTTCTTCAGTTGGTTTTCCTCCAATCCTGGATTGTTTGGAGAGGAACCATCTCATGTGCAGATACACTGCTGGTTCATCCACTCTTCACCCTACCGCAGCCTGGTGATCTTTTAGATAGAAGATGTCATATGATCACACACGCTTGTCTGAAAGTTTCATACTTGCCTTGCCATTTCAAAGGCCCAACACATTTCTGGGCTCACCATGTCCTTTGGGCTCTTGTGTTTCGGTAGCCCTGCCTTCTGCATTCCTTGCTGCCTTGCTCTTTGCATCCCTGGAGGTCTCACTCAGGGCGGGGATGGGGAACTACTCAGTTTTGTTGTTGTTGTTGTTTTTGTTTTTGTTTGTTTTTTAGTGGGGCTGACCACACTGGGAGTTTGATCATGCTCCAATGAGTATATGAGCAACACAAATTGGACTTGGTATTTTTTCTTTTCTTCTTTTCTTTAGGGGAGGTCACAAGGAAGTGGGGGTAGACCTGGGAAGTGAATGTGATCAGGGTGCATTATGTAAAAATCCCAAATAATCAGACATTCAAGCTACCTATCACTTCCTCAAAGGGACTTTTTCCCCTCAGGACCTCTATATACTTTATAGAGGGACCATTTCTCTTTAGTTTAAAAGTCTCCTCAAGATGTCCTTCTCTATCCGACCAGATGAGTGTCACTATGCAGGCATACTTTCACAGCACTAGGGACTTCTTAATATTAAATTCTAAGTATTCAGTTATTGTATAAATGCTTCTCTCAAACCTCTTTTTCTTCTCTACTACAACTACTGTAAATTCTATTTTAAGGTGGGGAACACAAGATGTTTGTTCAGAGGCCAAACATACTGACTATACCTGTGCATGCACACACACATTCACAGATATCCATAATATGCACATACAAATACACATATCACACACATGCATGTACACTTATATACATACAACATTAGCACACACACTCACGCCCCTACTTGGCATATATATTACAAATTTGGCTCTTTGAACCCTATCTATGTGTCTTTGGGTTCAGACTGAATGGTCTTAGACAAATAAAAACTCAATTCTCTTAGAAAGAAAAATCATCTAGCAGAGCCTCATGTGTAATTAAAACTTAATAATTTTGATGATGTTTCTTAGAGTGCTCAGGAATGGAAGGAGGATAATGACACCTTAAGTGCAGTGTGGAATTGTTACTCATAATTGAACAATATTAATAACTTGCTTTATGCTAGATGTGCCACTTTGAAAATGCTTCCATGCGTGTTGCCTCACTCAAAATGAATGCTGTAGCTACTCAACCATCACCAGTGCCTCGCAGACATGACTGAAAGACAGTCACAGAAGCAGAACAGGACTCAAGACTCCAAGGCTAGAATGCACCTTTTCCCCCCACCATTCTAACATGTAACCTCCTTCAGCCTCAGTTAGTCTCACTGTTTGTCGACATACTAGGGATTTAGACAAACTCACTCTTAAGGATTTCCATCCCCTGAGCCTCTGTGTTTACATTTCTGAGAATTACAGAGTTTTATGGAATTAAAAGCAAAGAGGACTGGTAACGATTCAAACATTAGCACTCATAATGTGCCTCTTGCTTTTGACCATGCTTTTGACAGCATCCAATAGCTCTGATCGTTCAGCTCTAGGGACTGTTGAAGCCACCATGCCCTCGGATGCCATGGGTCTCAAGGTTTCATCAGTCAGGAAAACAGAGCTCCATCTGGCATTGCACAACCAAATAAAACTTGCTCTGTCTTAAAGCTGTTCTGTCTTACCTAACTGCTAACACAGGTTCAACCCTACACCCCGTGTACTGGGCGAGGACCATGCATGCCCATCTCGCCAGCACTTCCCAGCGGGCAGCAGCCTTGAGGTGGCTCACACTGTACAGCTGGTTATTTCAGCAGACATGCTGCAGTTTTTTACGCTTATGCAGTCTGAAGTCATCCTTTCCTGGCTTCCCACTGTGTCTTCTTCAGCGCCTTGCATTCCATCCCATCCCCCATACCCCTATAGCTCTTGACTCCTCTCTGGCTGGACATCTACTCCCGAAGTTCATACAGATAATTTTTAACCATCTCTAGTGAGCCCCAGAGCTAAGTGATCAACTGATACATATACTCCACTCTCTCAATGTCCCCCTGGATCATCAAAGCCTGTGTACCCTGACCTCAGTGTTCCACTGCTCTCCACACGGCACCCTCTGCTCCAATGGCATAGAACTAGGAACCACAGTTCTTGGAACAATCTCGTTGCTTCCTGCCCGAGGCTTTGCACACCTTTCCTCTCCCTACACATCCTTCTCTCCCTGTCCACGCACGTGAACTCCATTTGTTCCACCCAGCTTAAATGGAATTTTCTCTGTCTTGTTCCTATGTCACCTTCCTCTTATTGGAGAGGGAATGTTCTCAAAAGATGATTCTCTTGGATAATGCGAAGTGTTCACTGACAGGCCCTTAACTCCTCCTTGACTGTGGGCCACAGAAGGAGGCCAGGTCTTGCCATCTTCACATTCTGAGCACTTGGTACAAGGCATGCCAAAGATTTACCCAACATGTTTCCTGAATTGAAATGAACACAGATTTTGATCACCTAACAGAGTGGCTTCTCTCTTCGGGGTGTCCAACGCTCTCCTCAGTAGATTGATTACCATTTCTGATAGTACGGCATTGTTCTTCAGCAATTTTCATGGTTACTTTTCCATTTAAGTGCTCCGGCCCTCTGTAAAATCGCGCCCCGTTTTCTCAATTGCGGAATTTAGGTTTCTCAGTTTTAGGCAGGGAGACAAAAATATAGAAAACTGCCTCAGCAATTCTCCTGGTGACTTTTTTTTAATGTCAGTTTTTGTCTGACAACTTTTAGGTGTTTTTACAGTTACTTTGAGGTCAGATTCTTTGAAGGCATGAATAGGAGTATAGCTTGCTATGTGCCTGGGAGGTTACCATACAGTACTGAATTTAACCCTAGCAGGAGCCCTATGGGTGGGTTCCATTTCACTGGCTCTATTTGACACTGGAGGACTTGGATCCTCATCAATGCCACTTCACCACTGTCAGCCTGGGTCCGTGTTCCTTACTATGGAGATGACACCTAAGGTGGGAATAGGTGTGATCTAAGGTGCTCTCTGTGGCCAGCAGAGTGTTCAAAGGAAAGGTGAAGAGAGGGAGTAACAGGATTCACAGTCCTTTTGCAAGAAGAATGGACACCCACCCTAGCCTGCACCTCTGAAGCTAATGGGGGCACTGGAGGCTGTGTCAGAACAACTAGTCTGTGAAGGTGTTCCTGATGACAAAGGCTAGTTATGGAAAATATTTACTGTGTATTTACACTGAGTTTTTCTTTTTAAGGAGAAACAGTCTTAATAATTTCACGTGACTCTTAGCCTCTCTCAGTATCACTCTAGGGTCCAGAAAGTTTGGCTAAAAACACTGGTGGTACGCAGCCTCTGATTTAGCTGAAGAAACAATGTCAAGAGGACCCCAGGTACCAGAATAAGATTGGGAACTTCAAAAAAGGCGAGGGAAACAATTCAGAGAAGCAGATTCAAGAGTCACCTAGTGAAAAAGTAAGGGGGTTCCAAATGCTTCTTAGACCTGCGACATTTATTTCCTGCCCTCAGTGGTAGCATAGTGGCCTTTATAGTTTGAACTAACCTCTTAAAATAAATAAATAAATAAATAAATAAATAAATAAATAAATAAATAAATTTGCATTACAGATGCTGGGGTCTTTCTTTTATTAAACAAAAAACGACAAAGCAGCTGCAGTAATCAGACATGACCCAGGCTCCATGAAAAGCCATTACTAAGACGATGGTGGCTGCAGTAGGCCACAATGCCCAGAATGCCTTGAGAGTCACAAAGAATGAGATTCTGGGTCACAGCCCAACAGACTTTGCTCTGCAGCATGATGAGGCAATGTCACCACAGCCTCTTACCAAGGTTAGCTGTGGCCAACCAAGGTGAGTCCATCTCCTTCTGCGAAGTTAAGAAAGTTCATGGCATGAGTCTGCAGAGATAAGCCTTTATCCCTGTTTTTTCCCTCCTCCCTCACTCTAAAATGTCTAACTATTTGAATAAATTGTTCTTACGAAAATCAAGCTAGACTAGAGACATTTGATAGAACCCTAAAGTACTTCATTTTTACTCATATAGAGCATTAGTGCTTTCTCAGTTTGGGGAGGGGAGTATTGATTTCTGATCTCCTATAATCATATTGTGAATGGTGGCACACACTGACAATATTCACCTGGGAAGGGTTTTTGTAAGCCTTCCACTTTGAGTGATGCACAAAATTCTCAGGGACAATCATATCTTCAGTCCCAGTATGCAGGGACCTGAATAGGTATTCTCAAAACAACAATGATTGTAAATCTGGAGCATCTTGGAGGGGACAAGGCTTTCATACGGCAGCTAAAATTTACCAAACTTGTTTTTTTGTTTCAAACCCATATAAAGAGTATCTAACATCACAAAAGTAAATGAATTAAATATAAGTTGATAATACTCATGGGATAAAAGTCCATAGATATCCCATAAACATTATTCAACAGAAGATGCTTTGCCCTAATTTTCACAAAAGTGTATATTTTAAAATTAACTTTTATATCTCTCCACATGTAGTAGGTGACAATACAAGGTTTGAACTCAGCTAATGTGGTTATATTGCTTTATTTCCAATCTAAGGGCATCAAATCCATGTTCGTTTTTGGTTTTCAAGACAGGGTTTCTCTGTAGCTTTAGCGCCTGTCCTAGAACTAGCTCTGTAGACCAGGCTGGACTGGAACTCAGAGATCCACCTGTCTCTGACTCCTGGGTGCTGGGATTAAAGGTGTGCATCACCACTGCCTGACCCCATGTCCTTTCTTACTTCAAAGTAAGGCATGGACATAGGACCTTGATGTATTAACAACAAAAGAAGACTTTCTTATGATGGCACCTTATCCTATTAGACCAGAAACCTGAGCTTGGCATTTGGTCTTGTGTAAAAGTTGACATGGTGGCCCAAAGCTCTAGGGAGGTTTTGAAGAAACCCCACTCCTCTTTCAGCTCTGAGAGAAAGTCTCCACTGCCCTGGTCCTTGGACATTGCCAGCAGAATCACAGCTGACCGGGACTGACTCACTTGGCTCTGGTGTGGCCTGACTGCATGAAGCAGGTGTCTCATTTCACTTAGACTCAACCATAAGTTATGCTACAAACTAACACTTGACTTTTGGCAATGCCCCCCATTGCCTGTTGATACCGAAGTTGTCCCAGAATTAATGGTGTAGGAGGAAAACAGCCCGAGAGAAATTCATGATTCTCCAGACTGAAACACAATTTTTTTTAATGGCAATGTCCTAACAGGAGATATTTAGAAAAGACACAAGAGGCCCATGAAGCCAGCTCATTTGTAACAGGCTGGAAGCTGGTTGGGTAAGTCAGACTTACAGATTTGAGGATCCCTGTGGCATCTTCGTGGAGCCAGGTAGGGTAGACAACTTCATCATTTAGGATGGCCTCAAAAAGGTCGTCTTCGTTTTCCGCCTCAAAGGGTGCATGTCCACACAGCATCTCATAGAGCAGCACACCCATGGCCCACCAGTCCACTGCAGGTCCATAGAGCATCTCCTGCAGGATCTGTGCAAAGGGGATGATGTGAGAGGTGCCTTGTGCATGTGCTTAACAAAGGTGGTCTCCATGACTAGGGATTAGGAGATGATAGAAAGACGAAAAAGCAAGTCTCTTGTGCTGGCGTGTATGTTTCATTCATCGCTAGAGAGCATGATCTTAGGCACCTTCTCTTCTAAGTGGTCCAGAATGTATGACTTGCTAGGCAATGACAGATACATATTCAAAACAGGAATGGCTTGGAAGTATCTAATGTGGAGGGGAAAGGACACTAGGTTCATTCATCTATAGGGAAGAGACACAACTCCTTTCCTTTAGATTTGCTACAGGGACTAGAATTAAATCACTGGGTAGAGATTAAAGAGCAGAATAAGTAGCCATGAAAGAGTCAATCAAAAAAATCATAATATTTTAAAACCCTGATTTAGACTAATGTGGACATTTTCAATGACCGTTCATTTAATGAGCTCTGTGTGTGAGCCTGGAGGTGTTAGCTTCCTTACTCCCCATGATGCTGCAGCACATAATAGCAGCTGGTTGTATTTCCAGTCAGGGCTAAGCAGAGCTCAGATTTCAAAAGACACACCAGGCAGGTGCACTCACCTCTGGAGCAATATAGTCGGGTGTGCCACAGAAGGTGGCTGTGGTGACTCCATTGCAAATCCCCTCCTTGCACATCCCAAAGTCGGCCAGCTTACAATGACCTTCGTGGTCCAATAGCACATTGTCCAGTTTCAAGTCCCTGAAAGAAATCAAGAACAACATGTGATAGGCAGCCAGAGCACAGTGGCTATGTGAGCTTTCTGGACATCCTAAAACATTGCTGAACAAACTGCTTTGTGTTATTGGGATTTAAAAAGAAAATGTACACCAGCTCTCAGAATATGCCACAGGGGCCCTAGAAGATGAGTCCGCAAGAATGGGCTAACCACATAGGTACTTAGGGCAGAATGTGATATTCTAGGCTTGCCAGGTACTTAGTAACCCTAAGAAATCCACCTGCCAGCACTCCACCTTCGACATCAGGACCCATTTCTACCCATCAGTGTTCACTCAGTGAGCATTCATGGAACGGTCACTTTTTTCTCTAGACAGTGATCTCTGTGTAGCTTTGGTACCTGTCCTGGAACTCGCTCTTGCTACTTACTACTCCGAAGACAATCAGCAGCCTAGTTAGGGGAAACAGGTACCCTGCAGAACCAGAAGAAATCAGCTAGTGGCCATTGGAATGTCTGGGAGGCTGACACCTTAACCAGGTGATGGGACCTAGAAGCCAGTGCGGGTGGGGTGGGGGGAGGTGGAGGAAGGGCAGAGGAAGCAGAGGCTTTGTGAAGTGCAATCAGCAATCAGCAATCAGATAAGGTGACCCAGGAAACAGCAGGACACTCCCCACCCCGCTGACTACATGAGTACATACCAGGTCACAGAAGGCCCAGACAGTGGGGATCTCAGAAAAAGGCCCTTTCTGTCCTCTCCCAACCTCTTACAGAAGAAGCCACTGCAGGGAAGTGGATTGGTATGGTAAAAACCAAACCAAAACAGACTTCAGTGTAGGCAGGCACGCCTCCCATCTACAGCCTGACAACAGTAATCAGCAGGCCAAAGGCAATAGTGTTCTAACACAGCTTCTCCTGGTACAGGTTCTAGCATCCAGCTGTCAATCACTAGCCACAGTCTGGGCACTGTTACCAAGGAAGGCCGCAACTAGCACTGGCTAGGAAGTAGTCCTGCTGACCATTGTGGATTCCGGCCACCCAGGCAGAGAAGAGAGCATGTGAGAGATGTCTATGCTTTGCTTTTAAAAGGAACGATGTGCTCAGAGGCAATCCGCAGGCCTGTCTGTGGGAAGAAGGCAGCATATCGAGCAGGGATGCTGGCTGACCTGGAGATTTCCTATAGCTGGAGATGGGCAGCTAACTGTCAACTAGTACAACTACTCTAGCTTTAGGTCACTTTGTTTGGGAGCTATGCTGCTCCCCGAGCTGTAATATCTTCAGTATATGAGGCTGATGGCTCTCTAGAGTCTTACACTCATAGTATGTTGGTCAAGGTCCTCATGGGTCTGTTTCGCCATCCCTGATCTGAGAAAAGGCCACTGGATTGTGAGATCTAAGGGAAACGGTTGGTCTCTGTCCAACTTGGGTCATGTTGTGGCTCAGGAGGGAAGGGGAAGACAGAGCTGGCATAGCCAGCTGTGGTTTCTTGTGAGCTGGCACAACCTAGCTGGTACGTCTTACAACAGTGGTCAATGGAAAATGCCCAGGAATGAAAATGACGCTCCATTTTCCCAGAATGCTTTGCGGAGAACCCAGCAGAGCTTTCTTGACTCAGGCTTCTGCTCCTGCATTCTTGACAGCTGTCTCTAGGGTCAGGACATAAGGCTCAGGTCAGCTGACTACCCCGTGTGCCCACCTTGGCAAGGCAAGTTTCCTCTGCCTCTAAGCCAGTGCCACCCCATTTCACAAAGAAATCTCCCTTCCACAGAAGCCACTGTTTTCAGTGGGCTGTGGTTATGGATGCCATCTCCTCTCTGCCCACTCCCCACTCAGTGTCCAAAACATGAGGACAACAGTCTGACTATATACTGGACTCACAGGAGCACTGTGGGCATGGGGAATGAAGATGATATAGTTTTGTCACATGAGGGGGCCATTGCCAGGCACATGGCCTCTCCCAGCTGTCCACAGTGGCTTTTGACACAGGAGGTCACTTTCACACCTGTCACCTGGCTCCTATGAGAGTAACCACAAAATTCTCAGGAGGCATCCACCGGCTGAGGAGAGATCAGAAAGGATGTAGGTACAGGAGATGGCAAGACTACAGGGACTGGACCTGCAAGGTTGGCCTTGTCCACGCCACGTACCAGCCCAGCTGTGCAGGCCTGTGTGGGCCTGAGCTCTGAACACTCTCACTTACATTTCCAAACAAGGTTATTGGGTTTCTGAGCTTCCCTGAAGCCGTTATGCCCGCTGAAGTCTCGAAAAGGATCTTGGGCAAGAGCAACAAGTACTGACAGAGACCCACAACGGTCTTTTACAGCCGAGCTGATTGCTCAAGACGGCTTGTGACTAACGTCCCAGGTAGGAGGAGGCTTCGTAGCTTATTACTCAGCAGCTGTCATGGCTAGTAGGATCGGCTAAGGACAGAAAAGTGCTCTGTCATCAGTTTGCCAGCCCTCTGTGGGACAATATCAGGGCGACACACCTGATGTGACTCATTTAGGTCATAAGATACCCAAGGCCACAAGAGGCAGGTTACACAGCTTGAACCAGACAGTTCAGTCTAATTTTAGGCATTTTCAGAACTGCATGAGTCCTGAGGAAAAAACTGTAGTGGGTTTTTATACCAGGTGCTATCTAATAATGCAAAAACAGTCATCTCACATTGGGATTCAAAGATGGTTCAATGGCGTAATATAAAATCCGCTCTGCCCTGAGCTCAAGCAGCTCATAAAGTGGGCACTATGAAGTCTGTCTTGCTTTCCTGAGACAGACATACTAATGCCAACTCTATCTTTAGACTACTCAGTTCAGACTTTTAAGGTGGCACCCCTGATCTGACTTCTAGAAGGCTCTGTCACACATTCTGCTATCCCTTAGCAAGACCCAAGCCTCACTCTTTTCTGGGTTTAGTTCAGTCCAGCAGCAGGTGCCAAAGAGAGAAATGGATGGATTCCAGATGCCTAACACGGGCTGCCCAAACAATTCAGAGCCTGGCTGATTCTTGGCAGGGGGCCGGAGGGGAGACATCCCACAAAACTCACTGAGACCCTTGTTCTGAAGCAAGTGAGCTGCATGGCCATGTGTCACACACCTGGAGACAAAATCTAGAGGGAAGACGAGAAACCTGAACCAAAAGTTCAAATCCTTCTTCTGACTGAAACTGGAGAAAGGAAATTGATCTGGAAGGAGAATCTCAGGGCCAGAAGGGCCTAGCAGAGCCATTGTCCCTCGGCTGGCTTGCATCCAGAAGGAAGAGTTGAACATTAAGAGGGCAGTCAAGCTAACCTAGGGCTACTGAGCCATGACCAGCCGTGGTCAGCTTCCACACTGGGAATCAACCATACTTTTATTGGAGTGAGGGGACCGAATGCAAAACAATATGACTCCAGAACCTGCAAACTGCAGAGGTCAGTTTTTGGCTTTGGAGCTTCCTCGGCTCCAGATGCCAACACATAACACAACAGCCAAACTTAACACAGCTACACGATGAAGATTACAAGTTCACACAGGGCAGAGGCTGAGATCCTAAGATGCCAAACACACAATGCCAGCTCACCAGTCATTAGCTCACTGAGCACTGGTATTTAATAGCTGAAGCTTTTGTCTGGCGTGCAAAGGCAGGGAGGCAGAGTTATTTTATCCTCTCAACTTGCCTGAAAGGTACATTGTTCTTGCTGGGTAAGCGGGATTACTTAAAATGCCCACAGTAGTTTCAGAGAGAATTCCCAAGCGGCTGAGGACAAAGAAGATTCAGAAATTGGATTTATTTTGTTTCCACCCTGAGCTATCCTCCAGAGAACTGAAACAGAATGGCGTTGAGTTCTTGCTCAGTTCACTAGACTCAGTTGTCCCTCCAAAAGAAATAAAGCAACTATGGGAGAAACAGGCTACTGAATAAGAATGAACCTAGGAGGCTATTCACAGTCAGTGTATATTCACTATTTGCAATGTGTTTTTTTTTTCTATTTGTTGATGAAATTGTCAAATACAGGTGGAAGCACAGCCTCACACCGCAACAGCAGACAGAAGCACACGGGTAAATACTATACTATAGCTCCAGCCTCATGCCTCACCAGCTGCAGCTCCCCGCGGCAGGCCCTATCTTGTCCCGTTTGTGCGTCGTCTCACTCCCTGCTGACCCATCTCTTTCCTGATTATCATGTAGCAAATCTAATACACGAACTCAACTCATCTGTACTCTATTATTCAAACCAACATGATGATTATTAATAAAATAAAACATTGAGTCCAGTTATCTTAAAATAAATGATAGTGAATTGTCCACCAACATTCTGTTTTTTTGTTGCTCATTTGGGGGTGTGTATTTGAGAGAGAGAGAGACTCTCTCTCTCTCTCTCTCTCTCTCTCTCTCTCAAATCAAGATCTGTGGGCCTGAAAAAATTTTTGTAACAAATACATGCCCATCAAATGCTATGCATTTTATATGTACTAACTCATTTTATCCTGAAAACATCCCTTTGAAGTAGGCTTTACCCCATGAACCTCCAGCTAGCCAGGGGAAAAGGCAGGATCGGAACTCAGGACCATTCCTTCCTATGTAATGGGGCCACTGGTCCCCTCTTAGGACCCTGTTCCTGAGAAGACATCACTTGCAGTAATAAAGAACCGTCCTAGAGAATCGATCAACATCCTGAGTTGACAAAGTGGCTATTTTATTCACACCAGTGTAAAACGTGCCATTAACATTCTGTAGACAGCCTTCTGCTTTTTTGGCTTGTGCAGAAGGAAAGAGTGCAGTGGGTTTCAGGTCATCCAAGCTTGAGGGTACATAGCAATATCTCCCCACTGTTCAATATGCAGAAGATGATCCACTACCCTCTTCTGAGGAGCAGAGGCTGGTGTGCCGGTGTTAACAGCTGGTGTTTGCCGAGAGCATGGATTGGGGTTATTATCTTAATTTCAAAACAAAGTCATTTAGGGTTGGCTGAGTTTTCAATGTCTGGCTTTAGATTTGAAAATTTTTTTAAAGCAAGATTATTGTGTTAACTTGGTGAGTGCATTTTGAAACGTCACTGAAATAGCAAAAGAGGAAAATTTGATTTTAGGCTGCATTGGATGGGAGTGCCTATCATGTGCCATCCAATATCAGATGGCCCTCCCTTCATCCACCCACCCACTCTCTGAGCATTGTCCAAGAGCCAAGCACTATGCAAGGGGCTCTGAATTCAACAGTAAGCAAAGAGCACTGCTGTCCTCAGACCTGGAGAGAGAGAGAGAGAGAGAGAGAGAGAGAGAGAGAGAGAGAGAGAG
>LOEQ01000760.1:103438-116727 GCA_001685075.1 Bramus lutescens | reverse complement strand
TGTGAGAGTTAGCCAAGAAGAGGTTAGATATAATGGGCCAGGCAGTGCTTATATGAATACAATGTGTGTGCTGTTATTTCGGGGTATAAGCTAGCCGTGCAGGAGCTAGGTGGGATGAAAAGCAGGCCTGCTCCCCTTTCACTACACGTGTAGGCCCCAATCAATGGCTGTTCATCGGAATGAACTCTCCTCTCTAGCCACCTAGACTTGTTTAACCTAAGACACCAGGTGAGGCTGGCTTGGAAGGTGTGTGGGAAGTGTTGGAGAGATGGGCAGACTAGAACTCTTTTGGGTCACTGGACCCACTGTCAAGATGCATTGTTTGTTAGGGTCCACTCCTTTGATGATGGCCTAAGACTGGGACAGCACCCCAGGAATCTCTTAAGGCTTTGAATACATTCTCAAACCTGCCCCACTCCAGACATCAATACTTCACAGCCAGTGTTTGCAGTCAGCTCAGTGATAAGAGAGACCAGAAAAGATTATTTGCATTATTTGGTGATTGCCCATAGAAGTTTGGCTTAAAGGTGAAAACAACCTTTCTTCTTTTAAAAGAAGGGTGTTAAAATTCCATCCGACTGCCTAAACAGGGTCAATGTGAGTGTAACTGGTTCCTACCAGATGCAGTGAAGTCCTGGATTGGCTGCTGTCACTGAGACACTGGCCATGAGTAGAGGGTACAGAGAAGCCAGCTGGGCTGTAGCGAGTGGCACCAGGGTAGACAAAGCTGGAGGGTGTGGGTTATGCCTAGTATGTCTCACCACAGCCAAGGGACAAAACACTTGTCCTGAGGCAGAAATCAGAGTATCTGGCCACAGCTATGTCACACCTCTGGAGATTTGTCTCCCTTCCCCCTTCTCACATCCAGTTAGTCATTAAGAACCGAGTTATTCTCAATTACACTTAGAATCGGATACCCTCTCTCCTCTGAACCACCATGCCTCTCTTTAGCCCCATCGTGTCCCATCTGCCTCACCCTACCCCACGCTTTTCTGGATACGGTTCTGACCTCCTCCCTCAAATGTCTGGGACTGTAAGCAGCTCCTGGAAGGCTTTGGAGTCCACGGTCCCCTATCACCAGTCATGAATTCACCTCTGACCTTGTCTTTATCCCCAAGGTTCTTTACTCTGTTCTCGGTGACCTTGAAGAACACCACACACAGCCTCCCTTGAGCCCTTTGTCCTATCATGGGTTGCCCTTATCGAAGAACGCTGTTACTCAAAGTGTGACCCCTGGACTTGTCTGCACACGGCTTCTGGCCAGTGGTGAGATGAGGGGGAAGAGAGAGCATGCAGGGACTTTCACAACTCTTAGCCAGTGGTTACAGAGCTGCTGGAGTCTGATAAGATTTGGGTTTCTATTTTAAGATATGCCATTATTCTTTATTATTTTAAAGGTGTGTGTGTGTGTGTGTGTGTAGTTGCATGCACATGAGGCCGGGTGCCCATAGGAAGCAAATGAGCCAGATCCCCCCATGACTGACATGGGTGCTGCCAATCAAGCTTGGGGCCATTGGAGGAGTAGTTTGTGCTCTCAACGGCTGAGCCATCTCTCCAGCCCTTGGCTTCTATCTTATGTATTGTTTTGAAGTTTCATTTTCCTAGCAATTTACTTTTACTGTATTTTATTAAAAGTACTAATGCAAAATGGATTGCAGGGATAAAAAGCAAACAAACCAAAAACCCAGCTTATGCTACAGGTAGGTAGAAGGCTCTAGCTTGACCTCCCTTCTGTTTCTGTCCTGGGATGA
The DNA here is from genome assembly GCA_001685075.1 of Bramus lutescens. Classification (NCBI taxonomy): domain Eukaryota; kingdom Metazoa; phylum Chordata; class Mammalia; order Rodentia; family Cricetidae; genus Bramus; species Bramus lutescens. Next base: position 114,976 of record LOEQ01000760.1, on the reverse strand, counting down.
CAAACTCTGTCTTTACACATGCTTCTTGCTTTCTGGGGCCTCTTGAACCCTTTCCTAGTACAAGCGCACTGCCTCTCCTTTGAGCAGCAATGCTTTGCCTCACTGTTACACCCTTCTCAAGCTTACTTTTCCGCTGTCTAGCACCAAACAAGGTGCTGCTCTGAGTCAACAGAGCTGGTGTTGTCTTATTCCAAAATCGGGTTGTGTTCCCTTTCCATGCCCCTTACATATGAAGTCGTTATGGCCTGTGTATCTCTCTCTAACATCTCACCAGTGTTCTGAATACAGAGGGGCCTGCGGGAGAGAAATGATCAGAGCGTTCTCTGCATCTATAGGTAAAATTCTTTCCTCTCTCTCTCTCTCTCTCTCTCTCTCTCTCGTTCTCCAGTTAATGTAAGAAGAATTGACCTAGTACATATAACCACCAGTGACAAATGTGTGTGCCTGGTGACTAACCACCCTTACAGTAATGTGCTATTAGAACCAGACAAGACAAATTGCCCCTGTGCATCTTGCATAAAATTAAAAGGTCAGTTCAGGAAGAAATTGAATAATGAGAGTCCTGGAGTCCTTCATCAAGTTGAAAGGCTCATTTGATGAAATTTGCTAAGGCATTTCATGGAAAACTCCAAAGCGATGGATTAGGACATTGAAAGCCATTTAGGAGTGCAGAAAATCCTTTAAGTCCAAACCAAAGAACACGATTCCCACCACATGGAATCGATTTCTTGTTCAAGGCTAATAAATTAATTCCCCTGGAAATCAGCTAGCTTCCTGAGTTTTCCAGAGAAGGCCATTTGGGGACAGAGTTCCAGAACTTTGGCCTTTGGTTCCTCTCCTCAGTCTTAGAAAAATTACTTATGCTTTTGAATTCTTTCTTTAAAAAGAGACCCTGGTGGGCAGGGCCAGGGGCAGAGACAGGTGGATCCCTGGTGCTCATTGGTCATGAAGCCAAGCAGAATCAGCAAGCTCCAGGTTCAGGGATAATGTAAGGTAGATAGTGATCTAGGAGGCTACAGTGTCAACTTCTAGCCTCCTCATATATGCATGCATGCATATGCACACACATACACACACACACACACATGCACTCATGCACACGCATCGCCAGGCAACTTACAGGATAAATTCTATGAGACCGCCTCTCTGAACTCCTGCAGGGCTTCCTGTCCATACAGTCAGGAAAAACCAGGACACTTAACACTTGAAAAAGAGCTCCTAGGTAGTCAAGCCCAAAATACCCGAAGGGACTCTGTTTCTTACTCAAATTTAGAAGCACAGCATCGACTCTGAATCTTGTGTTTTGAAATATTTCACAGGTAGAACATGGCCTGCCTGGCTTAGGAAAACAACATGGCGAAGCCCCACCCACTCAGACTGATATGTTTCACTGCGTTGCACGGTCGGTCACTTCAATGTTTCCCTGGACTGGCCTGGATCCCATTGACACATGGTGATCCGGGTCAGGTGACCACATTCTTGGCCAGAAAGGTAGTGCACTCAACGCCTCTTCACTCCAGTAATTTTCCACCCATGCAAACGGGTCAGAACTGCCAGAGGCAGCCAAGACAGGTCTGTGTGGGCAGATAATCCCGTGTCAGTGTAGGAACATGCTTTCTCTTCTACAAGGAACATGCCTAGCGTATTCACCAGCACATCTGAGTGAGGCTGCGAGCCTTTATCGTTAAGCCACGAGAGATCCAGGAGAGCTTCCAAGCCATTGTTCGGAGCAGTGCTGTTCTTCTCTTCCTTATGCAGCCAGCAGGGCAAGAAATTTCCCCAACCCTGCCTGACCCAAAGAAGGAAGGATTTTATTGTATCCAAAAGGTTTCTCCTGCCCTGGGCTGGGACTTGTCCCTGCTTGAATCTTGACTGTCTAGAGCATGGCTGTGATAACATGAGCCACAAGGACAGAGAGCACCGCTTCCCCTGCTCAGCCCGCAGGCATCGCTACTGTCACTGAACAGAGACAACTGCTCACTGAGATGACGGTCACCTGCCTAGCCTTGACTTTCCAGAGCACATACCTCCACACGTGTGGCAATTCTGTGTCTTAACCAAGCAGAGATGGGTCACCAGCCCACCTGCTGGCATCAAGGCTAACACAGCTGGTGTGGGGAAGAGGATGAGGCCGATGGTACCTGAGTCACTAAACAGAAGGCACACAAGGGCTCCCTGTGGTGACTAACTGGAAGCCACCAAACACAATAAGCTGGTTTAACTCTCCAACCACTTCTCAGTGTGTCCTCCCTGCCCTCCCTCGAAGGACAGCGGTTCCCTAGGAGGTTCCATTCTTGGTCCCTGTCTCCATCCACTTTCATCGTTCCTGCCAGACCATATGGTACCTTTGTGCAAATTTGAAAATGGCACCTCTTTCTCAAGATGTGCCACTGTCATCTGTTGGAAGACACAAAACCATCATGCAAATATTCGCTGAGCACAACGGGGCAATGCTCCCCGGGCTATTCTGTCCAGGACCCACCCTCCCAGGCACCTTCAGCCTTGGCTCTTCCTCAGTATTTGAATCCCAGAGTTTAAACACCACATGGGCAGATGGTTCTCGAATGTAAATCTCTACCGTGGTACCTCTTTTGGTGTCTGTATTTCTAACTGCTTTCTGGGCATAGTTACTAGGGCTGTTTTGATTTCCCAGACACAAAAACTGAGAGCAAAAATCACCCTGTTGCTGTGGTTACTTAGGGAGAAGCTAAGAGTCCCTCACTGGAAATCCTGGACCATCTTTCAAGTCTGCTGGGTCTCCCATCCATGTCCTCACACTCTGCAGCCATCTCCAGGTCTCCCATCCTGTCCACCCTCATTGCACTATATTACCACTCCTGACCTTCTTCTTGCCCCACTGGCCTACTTAGGGCTGTGATTGTCTCTTGCTTGGATTCTTTGGCTTCTAGGTTGGCTCCTGGTAGTCTTTTTCGCAAATCTCTGTTGGCTTCCACGGACAGGCAAGGAGAGCTGAAACTTGCTAGCCTTGATTCAAAACTGCCCATGCTCTGACCTCAACCTCCCTCGGCTGTCACTTCATCCTGGGCTCCAACCCTTGTCACAGTGAGTCACACCGAGTCTTCACAGTTGCCTAGTTTCCCCGCCTCTGTCCTTCTCGGTCTACCTACCCAGCAGGTGCTTCCTACCTTGGAACAGGTTTAAGCAGCAGCCTTTCTTCAAGGCCTCCTGAACAACTGTCTTTTCGGAGCTCCTGTTGTTACTTGGAGCTTTTAGGGGTCTATGTCCTAAACAATTGGCGTGTGTAGGGGTGTGTGTGTGTGTGTGTGTGTGTGTGTGTGTGCGTTTGGAAGCCCAACAGACAAAACTCTTTGTGAAAGGTCCTATTTTATTTGTCTTTTGAGTTCCAAAAGCAAACACAGTATGCAGCAGGTGCTCAGAACTTCTTGATCCTCATAAGGGCATGGTGGAGAAACTTTCTTCATGGTTAAACAGGGACAAGGGGTGCCGGAACCATGAGTCTGCATTTGTGGGAAGCAACAGCCAAGCAAGGGCAAATGAGTACACTGTGGTGTGCAAAGCCAAGGCAACGGGTCCAAACCAAGAGTGCAGTTAAACCGCAAACATGTATTTATTCCATAGCTCACAGCCCATCTCAAACACAGTTCCTGGAAACTGTATGTCCTGGTGCCTTGGATGAGGATCAGTCGGGGGACATCTTTCTCTGGCTCTGCCTGGCTCTGCAGACCTGCAGTTCACCTCCCTTGCTAAGAAGGTTTCATTTGTAATAATATATCCAGATGGTAACCTAAGCAAGACAAGCTAACCGTTACCAATGTTTTCATCTTTCCTTCACTAACATGCGCAAAACTAAGTCCATTTTTTATCTTAGACCAAATTCTCCAGTTTCTGGGAAAGAAATGATCCTGAACACAGGACTGCCAAGACAGAAACTGGAAGGGGCTCTGCTAGTGTGGCTTCCATGAGACAGTGACAAAGGCTGATAGACACCAAGCAGTTCTAGCTTCCTTCTGCAGAAGACTGACGTTTCATCAAAAAGGGAAGTGTGTTCAGTCTGCTGGTCAGACCCTTGACTGGCTTGGATCCATCTTCTCTTTTACTGTCGCTTGGATGGTCTTGAGGACGTCAATGACCGGGCTGCTTTCCGTCACTGTACCTCAAGAGAAGACACTGCCCAGGTAGAGACAAGCCTCCACTCTATGCTGCCATGCTTTTAAGACCTCTGCCTTCTCCCTTGCCTTAGTACCTCTGTAATAAGGAAGTTCAAAAGTTCTGCCAGCTGCCAGTACTATTGTTCTGAATAAGTTAAAAGTCATCAGCATCTGTAATTTGGTTTCTCAGAATCAAGGGGACCTGGTGGTTTTCAACACATTTATCTTGTCAACAACTGTGTCAAAAGATGAGGAACCAAAGCGAAGGAGTTTTTTTTTTCTTTTTAAAGTTGCTGAGGTATACACAAAGAGATGCAAATACTTACGCGCATACAACTTGGTATGTTTGGGTATAAGCACCCATCATTGTAATTAGTGGTGCATTAAATACCATTGTCCAAAATGTCCTGCCTTTCCCCTCCTTTTGTGCCTAGAGTACTTGATACACGAGGTGCCCTCTTAAGCAAACTGTGAAATACACCACACATTGTTCATTATAATCCCTGCGTTGTAGCATGGATTTCTGTAACTTATTTATCTCCTGTTACTGAAACTTGGAAAGCTTTGTTCAGCACCTCCCTCTACACAGTGGCAACCACCATTCTCCTCCGCTTCTGTGAGCCTGACTCTATTGGATTACACTCTAAATAAACCCATGCTATTTGTCCCCTTTGTTAGTTTAATTTAGTGCCATGTCCCCTCGGACCATCTTCAATGCTATGAATGACAATACTTCCTTCTTCTAAAGTCATGTTCCATGGAAAATTTTCTTCATCCATTTTTTGATAGACATTTAAGTTATTTCCATATTTTGGTTGTCATGGGTAACGCTACAATGAATACAGGTGTTTTAATCTATCATTTGCTGCTATAACAGAATACCTGTGGCTAGCCAAGGTATCAAAGAAAGGAGTTTATTCCGCCCGTGGTTGGGAAGCTGAAAGTCTAAGACTGAACACACACATGTGGCAGGGCCCTCATGCTACCATGACACAGCAGAAAAGCAGGAGGGCAGACACCAGCTGCAGAGGAGACAAGAGCACAAGGGGCTGCTCTGTGTTCCTTCAACAACTAATTCAGTCCATTAGGGACCGCACTAACCTCCTTTTCTGTCTACGGCCCTCCCCTATCTCTCGGAGACAAGGTCTTACTGTGTAACCCTGGCTAGACTGGAGCTCACTGGAGCTCACTATCTGCTACCCTAGAACTCATTTAACTCTGCCTCCTGAGTGCCAGGATCCAAGGTGTGTGTGCCACACCTAGCCTAATCATTTCTTAGAGTCTTTCTACGTTGTTACATCAGAGACCAAATTCCAGCACAAGTTTTGGAGGGGACAAACCACATCCACATAGCAGGAGGGTGACTGTTTCATGTGTTGCATAAAAGCCTTTTAGTCTACCGTAGTCCCTTCTCTCTGTCTCTGACTGTCTGTCTCTCTCTCTTTGTGTATGTGTGTGTCTCAATCTCTCTTCCCCCCCTCTTTTTTAGGCCTGTGTTTCTGGTGTCACAGGAAAGGAGACCTTAGCAGGGATATGTAGGCAGTGTGTGTGTGTGTGTGTGTGTACGCAAATGTATGTGGAGATCAGAGGACAACTTGCAGGGTTCGGGTCTCTGCATCCATCATGGGGTCCTAGAGAGGAAACTCAGGTTGTCAGGCTTGGTGGCAAACACTTTTACCTGCTAAGCTGTCTCATCGGTCAATATGGAAGGTTCTTTATGGTTAACTGTGTTACTGGAGACCTCACTGGTCTCCATTTTGAAGACAGGCGACTCCAGGAGAAATATTCCTATAGAATGAGTGCTTCTGTCCCCCAAATTCACACGAGAAGACTAGACTCACTGTGTATTTTGAGGTGTGACATTTGGGAGGTGATTAGGTTATGGTGGGGGGATGAAGCTCATAAATGGTGCTGTTCTCAAAGAAACCGTAGAGAGAGAGTTCACTGGCTGCTTCTTTCATATATACCTGAAAAGCTCCCATCAGACATCAGCGACTTGATCTTAAACTTCCTACCCTGTAGACTTGGGAGAAATAAGTTTCTGTGTGTACACATCAGCCTGTGGTATTTTATCATGGTAGTTCAAATAGATTAAGAACTAATTTAGACACTCAATAATGACAGACATGGAGCATTTTCTGTCTCTTTCTCCTTTTCAGCTCTAGGGGATGAAATTGCAAATGAGAAATTTGTTTCTTTCCATACTAGCCTTTTCCTCTTTACAGTTTGATACAAGGATTTATCCTTCCTATAAGTGGGGAGTTGGCCTGTCTTGGTCACTAGTATATTCCCAAGTTCACAGTAGGTTTCAATGAACACTGCTGGATAAATGGGTAGATGAATAGATGTATAAATGAATTCAAAGTTATGAGCACAGATGAATTTATACCTCATGCAAATACAGCCAAGGCTCTACAACTGTGGGTCTGCACACGTGGATCAAAATCATGGTGAATGTCCTATCTAATGGGGCTCTGACATGGGGACTGCTCGGGACAAATGACACCACAGGACCTGACCTGTCTCTTCACTGGGTAAGCTAGTCCAGGCTCATCCAGTACTAGAGACACACTGCTTGATTCTTCTATTGGATAGGTTGGTTTGTTATTTGTGTCTTCTATTGAACTCTAATGCATTTTAATCCTGAGTATTAATTCTTATGACATATAGCATTTTGAGCCTCTAACAGCAAGGTTTTTGTTTCAGAGTTAAAAAACAAAGTGTACAGGCCAAGGTATAGTTCAGTGGTGGAGCACACACTTAGCATGTGCTTTTCGTGGGTTTGGATTCCGGCACCCAAACTATACGAACAAAGTCACATAAGTGCAGGACACTTCCTGGATGATGATGATGAAAATACCCTGGGTAGTGAGCCTTGACTTTACCTTTCTTTTTATAAAACCTGACTATCAGCATAGACAATAGGGGCAGCAGACTGAAAGAAGCTTAGTAGCCCTCAGAGGCACTGGGCACTGGGCACTGGGTGGGAATGAACACTGCCATCATGCTTTGTCTCCCGGGCCATAAAACATTTCAGTTTTTCCCAAGCCCACTGCCAAGGCTGGAATGCCAGGAAATGCTGGGAACTTGGCCTGTGAGGACACACTTCCCAGTTTACAGGAATAAGCTGTGGAGAACAGGGCTTGACTTCTTAAACGGTGGTGGAACACAACACCAAATGTGCGCTTCTCGGAGCTGCCAAGGACCTGCAGAGGGAGAAACAAAGACCTCACAGAGGCCTCCATTCTGTGCACACCTTCCGGGCAGAGGTGGAGGACCTTAGCTAACTTCTCTCACTTGTTTCTGTTGTGTTATTTTTAACCTTCTGAATTACTCAACCATATTCTTGCAAGGGGAAAAGAAAACACCACGAGCACCCACATAAATCAGTCAGAAGGAAACTCTTGATGGCTTCTGGCATGTCTGAACCTGTTCACAGAGAAGGCAGCAAAACCTCAGGGCTCTTTAGGCTAACACTCTGTCACCATCCTCAGCATCTCAGGGAAGTAGAGGGCCCGGCAGCATTCTCAGTTCCAATCCATGCCTGATGCCTGGCAACATTTTCCTAGCCTTGAGAGCTAATTCCATGCCAGCGTCTGTCTCAATTCCATCTGTGTAGGACGTTTTCTTTAAATAAGGGCCTGCTTTTCTGCCCTGCACACTGTCTTCTTTCTTGAAGAGAGAGAGAGAGAGAGAGTCTCTCTCTCTCTCTCTGTTCTTTTAATCAACATAAGAGCTATGGGATCCTCAGGAAGGACTCCATGGCAGGCTCTCTAAAGAAAGAATTCGGTGACTCAGTCACCTGCCTCCCTCTCTACTCCTCACTCCCATTTCTTCCTCAAAGAAGCGTTAAAATCCTCACCAGGCGAGCTTGGGAGAGGCAAATTGCACACTTCTGGGATCATCTGGAATCTTTATAACCTTTCTTGCTTCACTCCAAAAGCTGGGTCTGGGATTGGAGCTCCTGACTGCTCTCACCTTTTCTCAAGAACAGGAGCTAGCTCCTGATTTTCTTCACTTGACAGAATCTGGTTTCGGGGTCTGGCAGATAATGTGCTGCTGCTGCCTGACACTATCTGCCATGGGGAAGTACACCCTGCTATTCTGAGGCCCGGTTAGAAATAGTGATGGATGCAACTCCTCCCCACGGGGAAGATGGCTTTGTTGCTAGGCTGCTAAATTAAGCTTTTGTCAGCCTCCTGCAGAATCAGAAAAGCCCTGCAGTTTCTCCAAAACAAACAAAATTCTTCCAGGGCTCAGACACTCTCAGAGAGAAGAGGTGGCTCGCCTCACCTTTCTGTAAAGGCTAAGATTCCATCTCTTTAGACCCTGGGGAACAACTTCCGTACATGTAGGATGGATAGGTCACCATTTGCTTTTCAGTCGGAAACATATTCAAACACACAGCTTACATGTGCACAGACTATTTCTGGGAGTCATACAAGCAGAAGAAAGCAATTGGGGAGCTGAGGACAGGAGTACAGGGGAAGTTTAGCTCTCACTGTCTTCCTTTAAAAGCAGCTAACAGTTGTTTCCTTTCCGGTCATGTCTAGGCATAATGTACATTTTAACATTATATTAAAATGGTATTTAATACCATAATGGGATAGGACTGGGAATTGAACCTATGCCTCACACAAGCTAGGCAAAAGCTCTACCTCTGAGCCAGACTCTTAGTCCTTTAAAAATTTCTTTTTGGGGGCTGGAGAGATGGCTTAGAGGTTAAGAGCATTGCCTGCTCTTCCAAAGGTCTTGAGTTCAATTCCCAGCAACCACTTGGTGGCTCACAACTATCTGTAATGGGGTCTGGTGCCCCCTTCTGGCCTGCAGGCATACATACAGACAGAATGTTGTATACATATTAAATAAAAAAACAAACAAATAAATAAATATTTAAAAAATTTCTTTTTGGATTTTGAGACAGCGTCTCCCTATATTATTCAGGCTAGCTTTGAACTCTCCCGGTAGCCAGGGCTAGCCTTCCATTTGCTCCCACCCTGTTTCAGCCTGCTGATTAGCTGGGATGACAGGCCTGTCCTCCCAGGCCTGGCTGATGTTGGTTCCCCAATCAATAAAGGGCCCCCTGCTCATCAATCTTCCTGACACTCCTCTCTCCCGATGAATTCTGCTGGACAACTGTGGCAGGAAATAAAGCAGAAATGAAGAAATATCACTATGTCCTGTGCCAGCAGCTACATGATACCTGATACTGGATGAAAACGAGCAAGAAAGAAGCAGTCTAGGATGCAGCCTGACGTCAGAGCGATAAGTGGGAAACAGCCTGAAGGCTTTCTGTCCACCTTCCTCTGAACATGGTCCCTGTCCATCCGTCCAGGCCTAGGAGCATCTCACTGTTCTGCCTACCTCTCACTCCTGGATAAAACAAACAAACAAACAAACAAACAAACAAACAAAACAACAACAAAAAACTAAACATATTTCCATCCCAACCACTGAGAAAATATGACAATATAAAATGCTCAACTAATAACCATCAACTCCATTTCAAACTCTTGGACTTTTCCTTTTGGTTTTTCTATATGTTTCTCCATATAGAAATATATATAGATATATATACATACATATACATACACACATACATACATATATAAATGGGTTCTGCTGTTCTTTTTTTAATAGGATTAAAATGAGCACACAGAATACTTTTTAGCTCTCTTCTCCCCCATTGAACTGTCAAAGACGAATTACTCAGGCTAACAACTGTAGCCTTGTTCTTTCTTTTATGTACAGCTATCTTTCTTTTAGTAGCTCCATGCTATTTGACATAGGTGCACCATTATGAGCATTAGCTGATACCAGAACAGGAGTCAAGTTTCACGATAGCCCAGGGGGGAGGACACTCTCTCAGACCCATGTTGCAGATTATGAAGTTGTAAGTTAAGGTTTTATCTGGTTTCATAGAACTTGCACATTGTGGAGCTTTTGAATTTGAGTTTAATTCCAAAGCTTTATTCTAGTGTCAATACTGCCTCTCTTGTTCACTATTGAACAGCTGAAAATACAAAAAAAAAATACATAAGGTTTAAAAGAGCCACTTGTTTTGCCTCACACACTCAGACCCCCCATGGCTGATGTGCAAATGATGACCCTCAAGGAACGGTTCCGCTGCAGACAGTACTCCTGACTCAGAAGAGGGCTTTTGACTTGAGTGGTTTCCTTTGTTTACAACCACTGTAACCAAGTCCCCTTAAGAACCCATCCTTGGGAGTACACCATAGTGTGCATTCCTTTATCTCTAGAACCATGGAGGCAGAGGCAGGCAGATCTCTGTGAGTTCAGGTACAGCCTGGGCTACATAGGAATTCCAGACCAGCCAGCATTATCCAGTGAAACCCTGTCTCAAAAACCAAAACAATGAAAAGCACAGTAACCACCAGCCAACCAAAAACCCAAATGCATCCTCGAGCCAGCAAGACGGTTCCAAGGATAGAAGCATTTGGTGAGTAGGCCCAAAGGCCTCAGTTACACCCCTGGGTTCCATGGTGGCAGAAGAACACGGATTCCCCAAAGTTGTTCTCTGACCTCCACATGTGCGTGTTGGCAGGTTCTTGCCCTTCCTCACACATAACAATAAATAATGGTTTAAATGCAAAACTACCAAAACAAACTTTTATACTCTCCAGGACACTACTGAGGAGCCTTACGGGACCCTCTCCAATTTTTAAGTAGTCGTTGTATGACCTCTGTATAGAGTCCCTAGCTGCTTATGCAGACGTCTGCGGAGTAACAGATAGGTCACTGGGAACCTTTCTGGAAGCATTATTTGAAACACTGTTTACACCATGTGTTCACATATCAAAACATATCATTTAATGTTGGTTTAAAAGATGATGTACATGACTTCCATGATAAAATAAAATGGCTATGATACAGAAAAAGAAAAAATGGTGAAAAAGTTTCTTATACATTGAGAGAGGCACAGGCTGAGGAGTACATCCTTCAGCAATGTCATCGCTGTATGGATTTCACAGTCCTTACACAAACTGAGACAGCCATATTGTCCCCATCAATAGAACACCATGGAATCACTTTATGCTCAGCGTACTGTGGACCAGAGAACACTGTCATGCAGGGTAAGACCATTTTTTTTAATTGACCCCATTCCAAAAAGTAAATCCACCAAAACGCTCTGAGAAGATATTTCTAAGAAAAATGGTTATTTACATAGAATTGTAAGCCATTTCACTTTTACTTTTTATATGTGAAATTTCAAAAATCACTATTATGCTTCTCTTATAATCAGAAAAACAAGAGTAAGTTTATTTCATACTTTTAAATCTTTTCTGTAGAAGTATCCCCTTAGCTGGGCGGTGGTGGCACACGCCTTTAATCACAGCACTTGGGAGGCAGAAGCAGGCGGATCTCTGTGAGTTCGAGGCCAGCCTGG
>LOEQ01000760.1:69083-83675 GCA_001685075.1 Bramus lutescens | reverse complement strand
TTAACAACGGCATCTCTGTCTCCAAGGCGGGGAGGACCCACTCCAGCTACAGACATAGCTTCAGACCCTGCCTAGAGAGCCATGTCAGGCAAGGTGAGAGCCCACACAACCTCCCAGGGACTATGTGCAGGCAATGCAGAAACTATGGTATTAGCTGGTTTGGGTCTTGTAGCTACCCTGGTTGATCTTTTGTAGAAAGCCTGACACATGGGTCAGAGCATCCCCAGGATCCAGAGTTCAAGGTCAACTATCCACACATATCACATGAGCTCAACCTCCTAGCACCACTTCACGTGGGCCAGACTTCCTCCAGACCTAGAAGCAGGGCTGACTTTCCACCAAACCATCTCTTTTTCAGCCCCAGAGCTGGTCTTGGTGTTTGAACTCCCAAGGACACTGTTGAAGACAGGGGATTGGGAACTTGACTCACTGTGGTAACTGAAAACCATAACCATGCAATCACCAGCTCGAACACTTCCAGTCACTGTGAGCACACATGACCAAGGCTAACTCTGGCGAAGACTGGGGACATCAAAGGAAATGACACACAGTGCCACAAAACGTCTTTCCAGATGTGAAAGCGCTGGGTCTGCTTACCGTCTAGGCTGTCAGTGTTGGTGACAGTCATGAACAAGTCGGTTATAGTCAAACAACCTCAACAACAATAGTTTGCTGCTCTAGTCACACCAAGGATCCTGCAGACCTAGCCAGAGACAGGGGCAGATGAACAGCTTCACCTTCTGACTCCTTTTTCCCATTCATGTTCAAGACTCTATTTACCAACAAGAAGTCCAAGGTCCTGTAGCCTCAGAGTACAGAATCTGAAATCCTGTGCCTGAAGGTGGCCCCCGTACACTGTCCCTAGAGGTTGTCAATTGAGGAGGTCAGCCCAACACACGGCAAGGTCCAGACATCCTAATCTGGTCTGTGGACCTATCTCCATAGCTACCAACCTGAAAGAAAGATGGTCCATGGTGATGGTCTGGGAGCGAGGAGAGATGGGAAACACCAATACCGTGTTCTAGTTAGCTTTCTATTTTCATCTGAGCCGAAGGCAAACTACAACAAGTGACCCGTAAGCAGACCAAATGGCATGTGAAAGTAAGTCATTGCTCAGGGAAAGGAGGAAGCCTAGTTCCAAAGGGAGCAGAAGAAATATCCTTAGGTGTTTCACAAAAGGCCAGAAAACACATAGGGTGGAAAAGCAAGGTTATATATGCTTCCCAGATGTAAACACTGCAGAGAGGGGAGCTTTCTTGGTACAGTGTAACAGCCATGGCACAGAGCTGCATAATCCAGTCAAGAGGCTCTTGCTTTGTGACCAAGGGCAGACTGCTTAACCTCTTTGGACCTCAACTATCCAAACTGTTACAAGGATGCAAACGTCTTCAACTTCCGAGATTGTTGTGAATATTGCAAGATACTTTGCCCAACAGGTATTTATTGAACATCAGAGTGCACTTTCTGAGGCAGCAGTAATGAGTAGAAGTATCTAGAATGGATGTCAGGTCTCAGTGAAGTTCCAGCTTCTGCCTTTTGCCCATCCTGCAGAACTGGTACATTTAGACTCCAAGAATCAACCAAGCATGCTGAACCTCACAGGGGCCTCTTCAGACTCTCATTGCCTTGGTCTCTTCTTCTCTCCTAACTTGAAGCCTTGGGGTCTCTTCTCCTTGCCCAGGACGCTGTGCCAGGAGCTGAGTGTGCCTCCTTCCGAATCCAGCTGCGGGCAGCAGCTCAGGATGCACTGCCCAAAACTCAGTGTTCAATACAGTGTGGGCTGTACCCCGTGTATGCAGCCCCTCTCTACTTGAGATGCATTCCAGTGGTACCCTGGCCACTAGAAGGATGGGCATACTTTTGGGTGGAGATGTTTAACTGATTAAAATTTTTTTTTAAAAAAAGGAATTTCTTAAAGACACTGGGCGCTAAGAAGGCAAGAGACTGAACTCAAGGTTCTGAAGCTATCACTCACCCAAAACAGGGGTAGAAGAATAATGCCTTTCTCACAATTACACACATTGCTTTACTAATAACTAATAGAAAATAAATGTAGAGAAAAATATGGAGAAAGCAATGATCCCTTGCCCTCGTGTTGCTGGGTGGCTTCCCTAACATACTTGGAGTCTACTTTTGCCTGTGTGTACAGACTCCAAATAATCTCGCCTGCAGAAATGGGGCCTTGGCTGTGCAGAGCCACAGGTGAAGAGCAGTGGATCCCTCCGGGCTGCCAGGAGCTCCCTCTGCAGGGCTGACCCAGGAAGGCCAGCAGCCCCAGCTCTCTGAGGAAATCTACAGCAAAGAGCCAGTCCTGTTCCTCCGGGCTCTGGGAGCCTCTGCGGTCTACAGCCACCAGAGAAGCTGATGTAAACAGAGCCAAGCCCCTAAGGAGTGAGGAGGGACCTGGTGCAGCCTTCTCCCAGGTGCCAGGTGCAGGACATTCTGGGTTTTCCAAGCAGAACCCCTACTCTGAAAGTGGGTGTCTGAACAAAAACTAACACTGCCCCTTCCCGCCCCTTCTGTCATCGGGTGCCTCTCACCCCGTCTCTCCCTCTGGCAAGCCTCTTGTCCCCACCTATTTGTCTCTCTTAAACTCAGTAGCCTGGCCTCAGCTGAGCTCCTTCTACTCAGTTGGTAAGCCTTGGAAGGAGGGCAGTGGGGTCCATTCTAGGCCATAAATGCCAAAAGGCTGATGGCTACTATTGAAGATGCCAGGACCTGGAAGTGAATTAACTTCTAAGGACTGAGGAGCGAAGCATGGACCAGACTTGAGACATGGGTCCCTACTGACCAAGTGCTCCTTGCTAAGTAATGCCTTATCCTCCTCTCTGTCTCTGTTGTTTAAAACAAAACAGAACACATATTTGAAAAAGATGCACTTCCCCAGAAATCCCACCACTCAGCTGTAGTCCCGGTAAGATTTTTGGCATCATTTCCTTCTGGTGCATGTATGGGGGGGGGGAACGCAAAAACTAGCTCATTGTCTTGATCAGAACTTGATGTAGATACAAACCACTCATCTTTGTAAATTCTCTATTCTTTCTTGGAATCTTCTAGATCTGTAGTTTCCTAAAAGTGTTTGGTTTGGAGGGAGTGTTTTAATAGTTTCATGTTTTCCTGAACTACCAACAAGGCAAGGATAATAACTGTAACTATCTTATGTGATGAGAATGTCATACCATTAATCATACATGTCAGATGTGTATGACAATGTCTGATACAAAGTACTTTTGATTTTTTTTTTCAACTGGCCAGCCAGGTCTGGAACTTGTGGACTCAAACGATGTTACCTCACATACCCTGTCTGGGACTACAGGTGTATGTGCTCATACCTGGGAGAAAATCCTCTTCAGTTAGTACATTATTTAAGTGTATGCCGTTTGCTGGAAGCTCAAGTTGTTTCAATTTAACTCAAATGGTAAGAAAGCAACTCCAAAAATCTAAAACAAAGAAAAAGGCCTCAACAGGTATTTCTCAAAAGGAGAACTATAAACGGTCAATAGATGCATGAAGCAACAATGCTTTCCACTAACCACCAGAGAAATGCAAATTGAAGCCGTGCTGAGACACCACCTCTTCCCTGCCAGAACTTCTATTGAAATGATGAAAGGAACCGAGTGCTGGCAACAGTGGGAAAGAAGGAGAACCTTTCACACTGATGGCAGGACCGCGAGTCAGTCAACCACTGTCCAAAACTGAATGAAGATACCTCAAAAGCTAAAATGGAATGTGCATATGATCCAACAATTCCATTAACTCGGTGTCTATCCAAGGCAAATGAAGTCAGCACATTGGAGAGAGAACTGCATGCCCTGCTCACTGCAGTGTTAGCCATGGTATGGATGAACGGACAAAGATATGGATGAACGGACAAAGATATGGGTGAACGGACAAAGATATGGGTGAACGGACAAAGATATGGGTGAACGGACACAGAAAACGTGGGGTAGACATACAATGAAATATCATTCAGCTTTAAAACAGGAGGTGACCCTACCATTTGTGACAACCCACATAGATCTAGAGAAGATTAAGTGAAAAAATGCACAGGAAATCAAATCTTAAAAATTGACATGAGCAGAAAGAACAGTGATGGGTACCAGAGCTGAGGGTGGGATGATGGAGTAGCTGTCAATCAAAAAATATTAACAATGGACTAATAATATATTAACCATATTTAAAAGTTAAGCATCTTTTAAAAGCATTTCTTTATTCTTTCCCTCTCTCCTCCCTCTGTGTGTTGTGTGTGTGTGTGTGTGTCTGTGTGTAACAGCATATGTGTGTGGGTCAGAGAACAACTTTAGGGAATCACTTCTCTCCTTCCGCTATGTAGGCCCCAGGATCAATGTCAGGTGTTCAGGCTCAGCGATAAGTGCCTTTACCCACCACATCCTGCTTCCCCAGATTAAGCATCCTTACATACATCGATCTTTTTCTTACACTGTTTCTGTTAGCTAGACAATGAAAATAAAACCAGCAGTTCCAACAGCTTTTGCAAATCTCAATAAAGGTTATTAGTCACCAAGTCTTAGAAAGCATCACGCCATCAGAAGGTTCCAGAACTCTAAGTGATCTCTACCCTTATAAACAATAATATTTATGGGGAGATTTTCGCAGAAAAGTTTATGGATTCCTAAACCTATACAGAAAACTTGATAAAGTCTCTAGTACTTGAAACTTACTTATTGTTTTCTTTTTGGCAAGAACGATTCCCACTTATGGTTTCTGTGTGGGGAGCGCCGGGATGGTTGCCTCTGGTGTGGGGAAGTGGGTGTTCATCACAGGGCAGCCTCAGTACTCAAAAAGAATTTTTATGCTTTTATCCACTAGGGCGTGGGTAACCTGCTAGTTAGCGTCACCTTTAAACCATGAGACGGCTCTTTACCCTCTCACTGAATCCTTCAGAAACTTCACTTTCTTCCTGTGACCTCCTGGGACTGGAGGTTTTTACAGCATTCTCAGGCCATTTAGACACAGGAAAACCCAGGAGAACTGGGATCACTAGTTCTGAGGCTCCACAGGCAGACGCTTCAGCATTACGAGTGGGCGGCCACTTATGCGTGGCGTGAGACTACACGTGACCCATGGGTCGGAGTCAGCCTAACCTACACTTGAACCATGTCTCCACCACTACCAGCCCAAGAGGCTCTTAATGATCTCCCCACTTATTTGGGCTTCGGCGATGGATTCTATAGGACCACGAGGGACGTCACATTATTGGACAAAGACCCTCTCAGGGAAATGGTATCTTGTAGACAGTGGATGGGGAACTCCAATGTCCTACCTAGGCTCACTGCAGAGCCACTGAGAGAAGTGCCCACAGTCATTTGAGAGGTCATAGCTTGTAGAATCAAGTAGCTAGAGTCATCTAACTTCGTCCTTCCTTTTAGGGACTAACATTTTCAGTCCTTTACACCTAGCATTACAGTGAGAATGAATATCTTGCAAATGGAAGCACCTGACTCCCCAGAATCCCTAGAGGGTAAAATGGGAACCTTGTTTCCGAGGGTTACCATGTGTAGAACTCATTTGGTTCTTGGTCTCCATCATTCTTTCTGCCGTGTAACCTGGAGGTGCAGAGCATTCCTTTTGGTCTTTGTTTTGGAGACAACTGTAATTCACACCCTTTAAAAATGTTCCAGAGTGTCATTGTGCTGGTGGAGAAGTCAAGATCACTTTGCAGTCAAGACTGCCACCTTGTGGCCAAACATCATGCCTTCAATAGGAAAGACCCACCGATGGTAATCCCTACACTCTCTAAAATGTTATTATTGTATAGGGTCACTGCACAGACTAAAGAAGACAGCAGATGCAGAGCTATCAGAACAACTCCTCGCGGGCAGACCATAAAATGTTAGCCACCTTTCACTGTGATGGAGGAAGGCACAAGTGGACTCTATTCAAATTTAAATGTCCCTATCTCCTGAGCAATACTACATCTAACAATATGCCATGTATAAATGTTCCATAAACATGCAAAGTACAAGGGAACTTATTGCAAGATGGGTTGAAGTAAAAGACCAAGTAGGTAATTAAACAAAATAAACAGATTAAATAAGTAAATTATATATAACTATATGTACGCACATATACATAAGTATATATATATTCATATATGCAAAAGCTAAGGTCTAAACATATAGCCTTGCCTGGACTGGTTGGCCTTGAAACCATGGCGATCTGCCTGCCCCTGAATCCTGAGTGCTGTGATGAACGGCATACTCCACCATGCCTTGCGCAGCATGTTCTTAAAATATTATACAGCTATTAAAAACAAAGCAGCTATATGTACATAAATATGAAACAGTTTCCATTACTGTGTTTAAAAAAATGTGTGCAATCAGTCAAAGTAAAGCACTGTTTGCATTTTTTATTTATTTTATGTGTTTGGGCATTTTGCTTGCATTTATGTCTGTGCACTACATGCATGCCTGGTGCCTGTAGAGACCAGAAGTGAGCATCAGTATTCCTGGAACTGGACTTATAGACAGTTGTTAGATACCATGTAGATGTTAGGAACTGAACCTGAGTCCTCTGGGAGAGCAACCAGGGCTCTTAATGGCTGAGCAGCCTCTCTAGTCCCTGTTTGTGTTTTTTAAAGGATAATGTACATATAATGTGCATGTGCTTTTATGAACCAAAAACTTCTTGAAAGGTCTCCTGTGATAGTGAGGACAAAGACACTTGAATGCGTTTGCCGCCTAGTGTAAGAAAATTGCAACAGGGCCTGTCATTCCTCTACTTCAGTTTCTTCAGCAGCTTTCTGCAGCATTCCACAGCCTGGTCCTGCTTTCCTGTGCAGGTCTAGTTTCAGTCAGTGCGGTGGGATAATGCTCTTGTACACTGTAAAGATTTGTTATACGTATTGGCTTAGTAGAATGCTGATTTGCCAGTATCCAGGCAGGAAGTATAAGTGAGGTAGTATAACCAGACTAGGAGAGTTCTGGGAAGAGAAAAGGTAGAGATGGAGTCACCAGCTAGATGCTGAGGAAGAAAGATGAGAATGCCTCACTGAGAAAAGGTACCAAGCCACATGGCTAAATATAGATAAGAATTATGGGTTAATTAAGTTGTAAGAGCAAGTTAATAATAAGTCTGAGTGCCAGGCTGTAATGGCTCACACCTTTAATCCTAGCACTTGGGAGGCAGAGGCAGGTGGATCTCTGTGAGTTCGAGGCCAGACTGGTCTACAAGAGCTAGTTCCAGGACAAGCTCCAAAGCTACAGAGAAATGCTGTCTCGAAAAACCAAAATAATAATAAGCCTGAGCTAATAGGATAAACAATTTATAATTAATATAAGCCTCTGCGTGTTTCTTTGGACTGAACGGCGGCAGGACCAGATAGGACAAAAACTTCCATCGGCAAGTCAGGCCCTCCTCAGCTTCAGAGTCTCATACTGTACTGAACTTTGTACACACCTGATGCTCACTTCAGCCCCATCTGTGGGAGTTGTTTGCCCACTGTGGGGAGTTCTCTTTTTACCAGCAAATTTAAAGTCTCACTTCTGGCCTCAGCTTAGCTGTTAATTTCTATTTCCAGTCAAATGAGATGCTCCATGTGTTCCCACACCACCTCAGGTTCCCTGCTAGCAACACAGCCAAGGGACGTGCCCCGGGCTCAGTCTCAAGACAGCAGGAAAATTCTGAGTCATCTGTTGTGACCTGGGTGCCTTCATAGAGGCCACCTTCCCTCTTCGCTGATAAGAGAAGCCCTGTTATGGACCCAAGTCTAAAAAGGCAGCGGAGTGGCCTGGCCCAGAGTATGAACCTGAGTTAATATAAGACAGTCAAGATTCATCAGCGCACCTGGTGAGGTATCTCCTCTCCAGCTCCTGCTGCTGAAAAAGATGCCCCGAGACTAAGAAAGGAAAGTGGTCCATGCGACCTACTGGCCTCTGTTTTGGATGCTGTTCTGTCGAAGTGGGATGCGTAGCTACCAAGTAGAAGACCTGTGTAATGATGCTAGGCAATGTGTCAAACCCTAGGGGTCACCACCACTTTACACTGTGTGGATTAACAAGAATGACTGTCCAAATGAACCAAGACCACCCTGTGTTTTAAAAACTACCATTAGTTCAGCATTCTGTTGACTGCAGCAAAAAGAATCCT
The DNA here is from genome assembly GCA_001685075.1 of Bramus lutescens. Classification (NCBI taxonomy): domain Eukaryota; kingdom Metazoa; phylum Chordata; class Mammalia; order Rodentia; family Cricetidae; genus Bramus; species Bramus lutescens. The sequence continues at coordinate 75,566 of LOEQ01000760.1, read as the reverse complement.
ACATTGCTACTCTTAACATCACAGGCAGAGACAAACCCCAAGACTAGTCCAAAGTACTAGACAAAGAGTCTTTAAGGCCAAGAGCAAGGTCTTGGAATGAATCAAATCGAGGTGTTCTTTCTGGGTCCTGCTCAACTCCTTCACTCTGGTCCAAGATTATCCAGAATACAGGAGAAGGACTATAGCCAAATTCACCAAGACAACCCGTGCCGTTTACCTTACTGTTAGACTTTCATAACTTCTCTGATGTAGGAGATTCATGTACGAAGACCTTTTCAATATCAGGGCACACAACCCTTGAGGTAACCCTTCTATGGGACAGCATGAAGGAAGCGGTCTTCCCAGCTCACCAGAAGTGGCCAGAGTCTCTAGAGCCCATTCCACACAACGTCCTGACATCTTCAACATCTCAGTATCATCTCGGCCCTTTGAGACATGGGCTGTGCGGCAGTCATACTCACAGGAGTCTGAAAGCAGCAGAACAGCTGGGTGAGGAAGGGGTGGTTGCGGGCCAAGGACAGGATCCTCTTCTCCGTCATGGTGCACTCCACATCGTCATCCTGCAGGATCACATCCTTCTTCAGCACCTTCACAGCGTACAGGTCTCCTGTTTCCTTTATCCTGGCTAGCATCACCTAGAGCAACGCAGGAGGGAGCATGAGGGAGAGGGTACACGTGTGAAGGACATGTACACAAACAGCGCGCGCGCGCACGCACGCACGCACACACACACACAGAGCACGTTTGTTACTTCAATTCAGCCGGTCACAGCCCAGACTCACCTTCCCGAAGCTCCCCTTCCCCAACACCCGGATGAATTCGAAGTTGTCAATGCCGAATCTGCTAGAAGAATTGACACCAATCCCATTTCCTTCTTTGGAACCCTCCTTTCCCTGCCGTCTTAACGTCGATCTGGAAATGAGTTTCTGCAAGGAGAAGGAATGCAGAAACTCCTGTGAGCACAAGGTACGTATGGATATGGATAACTTCCCAGCAGTGAGCCATCTCAGCCTCCACCCATCATGTGGGGAAATCAGCCCTGGGCAGATGTTTAGCTTCTTCGACTCACAGCCCCTCACCATCCACTTCTGCTCTGTACGCACGCATGTGCAGAAATAAAGATGCCAGTGTCCTAGGCTGGTTACTGGTTTCTTCTGCAATGGCTTCTCCAAGAGCAGTCAATTCCAGGAGAGCCACCTAGCGACCACTTCATGCAAAGAGTGGTTTCCATGTTTGCTCAGTCACAGCATCAGGACAAGCATGCGTTTTTTAAGACAAAAGCTTAAATTATATAAATAAAGTTCAATGTAGAGGAGGGGCCACAAGAATTATGATGAGTAAATGCTAAACATCTAAAATCTCAGCAGTCTTCTCCATTATACATTTTTAAAACAATATACAGACACATTATTGACATACTAAATTTAAAAATATTACTAAATTATTGTATTATTTCAAAATGGTCACGTTTACATCTTTAAATGCCTTTTGAGAATACGGGGCTGCTTCCAAAATATTTATTTTTAATTGTGCATGTGTCTGTGTGTGGGCACGTCGACATGTATGCAGGTGTCACAGAGGCCAGAGGAGGGTTTTGGATTCCCTGGAGATGAAGTTAGGTGGTTGTGAACTACCTGACATGGGTGTTGGGAACTGAACTCTGATCCTATCAAGAACAATACTCACTCTTAACTTTTAAGTCATCTCTCCAGCCCCCAGGAGGTTGCTTTTGTTTGGCTGGGTTTTTTTTTATTTAGTTTTAATTAATTTATTTTGGTTTTTTTTTTTGTCCTTTGAGGTGCTGTGAATGGACCCCACGGCTTCATGCATGCTCAGAAGTACTGTACCACTGAGCTGTTCCTTCACTCTGAGAATTGTGATGTTCTTGATGTACCTAGTTTTAAAGGCTATGCCTGGATTCTAGGCCCTCCTGGGACTTGTAAGCAATGTTGAAAATAAACCAACCAAGACACAGCACCTTCAAGGATCTTAAATATGTAGCACCATAAAACAGGGATAACAATTTAAGAAAATGGATTATATTTAAAATACAATGGTTTTTCTAGATTCCCTCCTCTCAATCTCTTGTAAACTTTTCAAAAATAGAAAAAGGATTAAATTTTACTTCCTCCACCCGAATTCCTGGTTGGCGTTAAAAACTCAAGAGCCTGCGTTCCTTAATCTCTTTTTAAAACACATTTTCTCTTTGGTGCCTTACAATTCTCTCCTTTTAATGATGCGCTGCCAGCAAGTAAATCTGGTTTCCCCACTATTAAATACCATAGCATTAAAGGTACTTGGTCTGAGAGACAGGGAGGCACTGCCCATTCTGGGACTATGTCACATACCCTGCCTTATTTCATCCTGACATAATTAATGCTCCCTCTCAGGACCAAGCATCCTAGGCATTAGGACTCCCACCTCACCGTTTTAGCATCCTACCTGCCTACCCATGAGCAGGCAGAGAGGTGGACTTGCCCAGCGCCTTCCTGGAGCGCACCATCAGTGAGAGCCCTGACCTCGGCAGAAGCCTTTCTGTAAAAGGGAAGGAAATGGTAATGCTGCTGCTTCCTAAGTTAGGAAGAACCTCGGAGGGACTGGGCTTCCTTCCAAAGCACTCAGAAATGACTTCATGGTGGGTCTGGGCCTCTTCTGAACTGGCTCTCCACCTACCCCTTTCAGATCTCACAGCCATCCAGGCGTGACTATCCCAGTTCCCTGCACACACAGGCTAAAAAGCAGAAGTAAGAGCTGGGAAGCAGCCCAGGCTCTGATGGACATCAGTTGGATGTCCCTTAGGGAGGATGCAGGACCACACACGGCCGGGGCAACTGAACCACTCCACCCACTGCCGAGTGTCCAGAGGAAGAAGCTGTGATCTACAGAACACAGTAGACGGATTCTCAACCCCGGACCCCTGATGCAGTCTCAGGAATGGAGAAGTACAGGCAATCCCTTTGGAGATGAGGAGGCTGAGGCCTGTGGCTACTGGCCAGTTGTCCAGCTTGGTCATCAGCCATGAGCACACTCTAAGCACCTATGTTCTGAGATTTTTACCAGACCAAATTGATGGGAAGCTGATTTTAAGGAGAGGGATTGCTTCCTGATACACATGCATGCTCACTGTTGCTTGCCATAACTGCATACACAAACTCTTAGATGGGAGAGAAATACTTTTTAAAAAAATGCAGAAGACCTTTTCAGTGTATTTGCTGAGATTATGTTACCTGTATTTGATCTGAGCTCACCACACCTGAAAAATAGGTAATAATAGGCAACCAAAGTCAAAGGGCTCACCGAGGTTGGAGAAATATTTCCAGGTTGGAGACCCATCCCTGCCAGGGTCTTGGCAAGCTCCACCGCATTCACCCCACAGTTTGGGGCCACGTTGGCCTGACATCGAATATGTACATTCATTTTACATACTGGAGGGAAGAAAACAGAATCCAGAGTCATCCCGTGCAGTTGAGAATATTAATAGCCTAAGGATTGAGATGGAAGAATACTGCAGGCTGACAAAGTCAGCTCACAGAATTAAACCCATACTCAGAACAATTCCTGACATTTTATCTATTTCTGATTTGTGCAGAAGCAGAAATCCCAGCATACTAAAGAATAACAGACTTTAAATAGCAGATTTCAATTCTTTTCACTGTGACTTGACGGGATAGACTTATCTAAATCAAGAGTAACAATCGCCCATGCCTTGGCAGCAAGATACAATGCAGAGATTAAAATGTTCATCGCGGTGACAATCGCAGGCGATTGGATCACAAAGAAACATGCCAACGGACTTATTCCCTCCTTCCGATTAACAGTGAAATAAAAAGCAGCTGTCTACATGCTGCAGCTAGGTCATTGTTTAAACAAGGTAGAGATGGGTTTCTGAGGGAGAGAGCTCCGTACAGCTCCTTTCTGGGTACTGCTGTGGTTAGGTGGCACTCCTAGCCCACAAAGTCTATCCGGTGGGGCTGTGGTTCTAACTGTTAAGTAGAGGAAACAAACAAAAAAAACCCAACTTTTAAAGTGCTTGAAGGTCAGGACAGATGACATTTGGAGCAGCGAGCAAAGCAAGTTACGGTTCTTGTGCTCATGAAGGCTCTAAGGTTTAACTAGCAGAAATAAATTCCTATCTGGTGTCCGGAAGTGGGTCCTGCTGATGGAAGGCCTGACTGAAGCCATGTGGGACAAGCGCCTCTTTGATGGTGTCGGCCCGTCTTTGGAAGCACACCACAAACTAGACTGTACAGGGATCGAGCTTGTCATTTGGGGACGCTTTCTTTATGAAAAAGAATGCCACATCCATCAGATTGAGGCCCGAAGCTTAAGCTTCATTAGCTTCATGGGAAATTGCCTGGTACAGAGGGACATGTACTACAATAACCTCTCAGAACAACCCTGTCACAATAAAAATAAAAGTTGTAGGAGCCAAGTCAATGCTGTTCTCGGGCAACCAGGGACAGAGAAGAGTAGATCAGTCCCAGGCACGGATCTGTATACTAGCCAGAAATAGAAGAAATCGGGAAGTGGCTCACTCAGATGAGACCCTGAAGCGGGCATCAAGCCACGCCTCAGCCTCAGCTTCAGCCTCAGCCTCTAGCTGAGCTGGCTGCCGTTCCAGGTGGATGAAAAAGATGCTAGAGGGGCAGAGAACTCAGCTGTTGTTGTTTGTGTTGTTTTTCTTCTTACTCTGTACCCCAGGCTGCTCTGGACCTCACTGGGTAGATCAACCCCTGACAACTCCTCCTATGTCCGTTACCGGAGTGATGGGTTAGAGGCGTGTGTCACACTGTGCCTCACTAGAATTTGGACCCTTCTGTTGGCAGACGCAGTCTGACTATCCCAGACAGCCAAGAGAAGCTGTCATCCGAGTGTGTGTTTGATAAGGCTTCAGGTGGACCCCACGACAGCCAGACAATCACATATTAAGGGGGAGATGAACTCCAAGCCAATAGCTCCAACAACCCCCTAACAAGACACTCAGAGCCTTTGCAGAAGCAAGAGCTCTGAACAGCACTGGGTATGGCTGGTAAGGTGCCAGCCACCATCAAAGCTTCATTTTTTTTGCCCTACCGGCTCCTTCAGTCACATCACAGGGCTCTTGCCGACCACCCACGCAGCTCCTGCTACACTGCTGCTTACTTCACGTGGGAACCAGTGCTTACTTAGAACCTGAACCTTCTTCCTCCTTCCCCACACTTCTTCCAATGCCCCTTTCAATGCCTTTTAGCTCAGTCTACACTTAGCAATGAGTAGCTAACAGCCAGCATAGTACATCACTGAATTTCACATCTAAGTTAATCTTCTAATATTATTTTAGGGATCGGATACCATTCTTTTTACATGTATTACATGCTCAATGAATGATACGTGAATAACAAGACTCAGATATGGACATGTAAAAGTTCAGCCCTAGGTCAGATTTTGAGCCTACAGAATTCCACAAGTGTCTCGTGTGGTGTTGCCATGGAGACATGGGAAGCCGGAACCTCTGTGTCTTACTTTTACACTGAAGTCCTTGTCGCATTATCCCCCAGAGCAAGGAGCCACAGTGATCGCAGAATGTGGGCACCTTGTAGTTGTGAATGCTGAACTTGTGTGGGATGTTGATTCCGAAGCGCTGCTCTGCGATCTGGAGGGAGAGGAGAAAGAAAGCTCAGCTCTCACAGAACATCTTTTGCAATAACCGGAAGAGGAGCGCAGTGAACGCCAAGTATCGCAATAATGCCTGAGCTGGGTAGGTTATCCTACCACGCTCAGCTCTCAAGCCTTAGCACCTTTTGTTCATGAACCAGACAGGACCGAGATGCAGGTGCGTGTTCGACCATTCACCATTAGGAGAAAGACACAGAAATTACAATGTTCCTCTCCACTTTTGTATTCAGACCACGGTTCTCAGTTCTAGAATCTGTCACTCAGAAGACAAGGGGTCACAGAATGAAGCCATCCCAAAGTGACCCTGCAGGGGCCATCTCACTCAGCCCTTCCAGTCTTCATGTGGCATTTGCAGTTAGGCAATGTGAGTGCAGACTTAACGGATTTTCCTCACGTGCCATTTTCTCACGTACCTCCTCCCCATATGCTCTATTGTTGGCCTCAGCTATAGGTGCACCACGAGAAAGGGCAAGCCAATGACTGCTCCTCTGTGGACTCTCCTGGCCTCTTTCCAGCTCATACCCCTCTGTGTGTTGTGTCTCTACCCTGCATGTCCCCAAGTTGGACTTCCCCAAGCATCCACAAGTCCACTAAGTGTCAACCACACTCCCCCTGCTTTCTCCCTCTGGAATTTAGAACATATGCGCACCCCAGGCAAATGCAACGGGAGCTTTTATACACTGAGACATTTTCCTGGAGTTCCTACGAAGCTGAAGGAGGCTCTGGGCCTCTTTGCTTAGCAAGCATTATTTGCAGTTAATAGACTTGTCAGTTCTATTTAACTGCTGCGAATATGCCTGAGTAAGGCATAGATGTTTCAGGCTGATG
>LOEQ01000760.1:27096-56642 GCA_001685075.1 Bramus lutescens | reverse complement strand
ACACTTAAGTGAGCACACACCACCCATAGGATGAAGCACACACTTAAGTGAGCACACACCACCCACAGGGTGAAGCACACACTTAAGTGAGCACACACCACCCACAGGAAGAAGCACACACTTAAGTGAGCACACACCACCCACGGGATGAAGCACACACTTTAGTGAGCACACACCGCCCATGGGCAGGAGCCTTTGGCAAGTGCTAAGTGAAGAAGAAATCAGGGGAGATGCATATCTTGTCCTCTGATGTGATACATAAAGGTGCTAAGAATAGCAGTTTCTTGGAGGGGAAGAGGGAGAATTTGCTGAATTAAGATAGTGCCCAGGTTCTAGTAACTTGTGCCACTGCCAATGACAAAGGTAGCATGAAGGTCTATGGCTTTTTAAACAGCAGGAAATACCCAGAAATATTTTAAAAGCACAGAATCTTCTGGCTTCTCTTAAAAGAGTTTAACTGAATGACTGACTGCAGCTTCCAAACTCAGATGATACTCTGGCTCTGCAGTTGCATCCAGGCTTCCTAAGGATCTGGATCCCTCTGAGGAAGACTGGCCTATGTAAAGACCAGCATTCTGAGAGCTGAACAGGCCAGCTACTGATGCAGAAGGAGAACTGGGAAGCAACTTGTTACTGACTGCCTCTCCTGAGTTGGACTGGCATTTGTGAGCAAACCACGAAGGTTGAGTACATGCTGTCACTCAAGTGTCCCTGGCTACCAGGAAGCAGGCCACAACAGAACTGACTGTGACCCCTCTGAAACAGCACCAAAGTTCCACTGAGAGCTACGGGAAAACTGCTCAACATGTTGAGAGGACCCCTTGGTCTCCCACCCCCTTCTCATCACCTCCTTTTCATTCTCGCTTCCGGAATCTAACAGCTCCAAAATGCAAACTCTCTCCTCAGGACTTCTAGAAGAAGTCTTAGTCTCCTTCATTGGTTCTTACCTCGCTCCTAATCTTCTCATGTGTGTTTGTCCTGACACTCTTTGAAAACCATCCTTCTGGAACACTCCTCCATTGCTGGTGGGAGTGCAAGCTGGTACAACCCGTTTGGATATCAGCATGGTGATTTCTCAGAAAATTAGGAAGCAACTTTCCTCAAGACCCAGCAATACCACTTTTGGGTATACACCCAAAGGATGCTCAATCAGACCACAAGGACATGTGCTCAACTATGTTCATAGCAGCTTTGTTTGTCACAGCCAGAACCTGGAAACAACCTAAATGCCCCTTGACTGAAGAATGGATAAGGAAAATGTGGTACAGTTCCACAATGGAGTACTACACAGCAGAAAAAAATGACATCTTGAAATCTGCAGGCAAATGGATNNTCTGCAGGCAAATGGATAGAGCTAGAAAGCATAATATTGAGTGAGGTAACCCAGACCAAGAAAGACAAATATCATGTGTACTCACTCATAAGTGACTTTTAGACATAAAGCCAAAAAAGAAGTCCACAAATCACAGTCCCAGAGAACCTAGACAACAAAGTGGACACTAAGAGAGACATACATGGATCTAATCTACATGGGAAGTAGAAAAAGACAAGATTTCCAGAGTAAATTGGGTGCATGAGGCTCATGGGAGAGGGTTGAAGGGGAGGGGAGCGGAGAAAAAAATTAAGCTCAATAAAAACAATTTAAAAAAAAAGAAAGAAAATAAAACCACCCTTCTGGGCTTTCTGGCTGACCCTTTCATCTCTGTAGCAACTCCTACATTGTCCGTTCCCTAAGCACCTCACAAATGGCCACATACTGATGACTCCCAAGTGCACAACTCCAGTTCCACCTTCTCGGAGGCTTCTCAGCATTCCTCCAATAGATCCCTAAGTTGCCTAACACGTGACATCTATAGGACTGAGCCTTCTGCCATACTGTCATTGTCCTCAGTAGCAACAGTGCTGTTGCCCTTGGAGTCACCCACAGGTTCAAGGCCTGTCTTCAGAGCCTCCCCTTTTTGCTGTTTGCTGGTCCTTGCTCTGTTTCGCCAGTATCCACCATCATATGATTCTTCAAGGTGCAAAGCTTGAGACAAGGACCTAAATCACAAGTGTCATCAGCTCTGTGCATCTGTGCTTTTCACAACCACAAATTCAAACAATCTCAGATCAAGAATGCTTTTTTAAATTCATCTCTCCCGAACATCCTCTTTTACCATAGTCTAACAAGTACTTGCATTACATTTGCATTGAATTGGATCTTCTGTGTAATCCAGAGATAAAATATGCAGGATGTACAAATACTACACATTCCATGCACAGAGATCCAGTTGTCACATAAACTTTGGCATCCATGAGGGACCCTAAAGCCCATCGTCTCCTGCAAGTGTCACTTGGGAGTAATTCCCAGAAACAACTGAAGATCTCAGCTGTGGCAGCAGGAAGGAAAGGGAGCCCACAGAGTACATGCTACTAACAGGGTTCTGTTGTGGGCAACTGAGGCGCAGCGCTTTGTGGGGAACTGCAAGGAATGAGCAGAGCATGAGCAAGGGAAGAAGAGACTAAGTTTCTGCCCTCCAGCTGCCACCTGCCATTGGGAGCCCAATAACTTCCCAGCATTTCTCATCTTTCTGGTAAGAAGGTATAAGGGCAGAACATCCAGGAAGAAAGTGTTAGCCTAGTCCTGATTTCTTATTTATACACACACGCAAATATATTCCCACATATGTATGTGTTCACATATATTATATTCCCACATAGATAGACAAATGTTGTGTGCTATATATACATGTAGAGTATATGCGTGTATATAATTTATGTGCATTTCCAATATGCTTCTTTATAGAATGGAGCTTGAGCAGAACATAATTTTCAATTATTATGATACCACTGTTTTCTGCACAAATAATTTAACCACATACATTCCCTTTTGTCTTTGATTATCACTTGTTAGAATCCTAAAGTTAGTTCTCTTTTGTAAGAAAACATTAAAAATTCCTACCTTCTTCCCATGAGTCTATAACTATTTCATTTTCTCCCAGTTGATTTTACCCATGATAAATCTGCAGCTACCCCTTCTCCAGCATTCTTAATTTAAAAAAGAAAATTCTTCACTGGATTACCACTAGGTTTCAGAATGAGGGGGAAGAGTTTCTCTTCCATTAAGTCTGGAGTGGCTTGTTTAGGAGCACATCTCATCATTATTCTCAATGTTCTTCTCTAAAAGGTATCTCAAAATAGTACACTACTATCATCCCTGGGCTCAAGTTAGACGATGCAGGCTGGTTTTATTTGTTCAAAATGTAAGTATTTTCCAATTACCTGGATATTTTTCACATCTTTCATTACAAAATTTCATTGAGAGAAAGCAGCCCTTCGCAAGCTCCTTGCTATTCTGTCAACCTTTTCACATTGTGCAAAGGGTCAGTGCAGCCAGAACATGGTTGCAAATGCTACAGCCAGAACACGGCTGCAAATGCTACAGCCAGAACACGGCTGCAAATGCTACAGCCAGAACATGGCTGCAAATGTTACAGCGAGTTACTCTTGGTTTGTTCTTGCTGTTCTTGTTCGGAAGGCTAATCCTTGATCACTATGGGAAATGCACATGGTTCAGAAACTATCAAAAAGTCATCCTAAAGTCAGGTGTGGTGGTGCATGCCTTTAATCCTGTACTAGGAAGGCAGAGGCAGGCAGATCTCTGTGAGTTCAAAACCAGCCTGGTCTACACAATGAGTTCCAGGATAGCCAGGGCTACATAGTGAGACCCTGTCTAAAAAAACAATCAGACAAACAAAGAGTTGCCTAAACAGCACCTTTGGGGCAGGAGAGATTGCTCAACCATTAAGAGCATTAGTTGTTCTTGCAAAGGATCTGGGTTCAATTCCTAACATCTACACAGTGGTCCACAGCTTCCTGTAAGTCTTGTTACAAGGCATCTGATGCCCTCTTCTGCAATAAAAACATATAAATACATTTAAAAAATTCAAAAAGTCATCCTGACCCTTATTATACAAATAGCCACCAAATACCTTGGCCATCATGCCAAATACATACATAACATAGATACACAGTCTTAAATCAATGGCATCACACTCTCTGAGGTGCTTTGCCAACTATGTTTTAAATCCCCCAAATCTTTCCACATCTTTCTAAAGATGACTGATATTCATAGTAAAACTACCATTTTACCATTGTCTCTCATAGAACAAATACATATCACGACTCTGAAGTGACCCCAGGAGCAGATCCCGTCCCTGTGAAAGCTGGGCTTCTCACTGGGAATCTGTTTTCCTCTTACTTGAGGCTTTAGGGCTGCTCATTCTACCCCCATCTCAGCCTCCAGACCCAGGCTGGCCTTCCTTCCTCACATACACACACACAAAACTCTTCCACAAACAAAGCGTCCAACCAAAATCTTTTCCAGATAAACATGTGTTTCCTGCCCATTCGTTTGGCTTCTTCCACTTCCCTTTCAGCCCCGCCCCTCTCATTTCCACTCGTAGCTTCCTAAGGTCCTTTCCAAGATCCAAAGCTCTGGGTGGATGATTTAGAAAACCTACTGGGGATTAGCCATGTAGACAGCTGCCTAGTCACTTCCTTCTCCAGCAGCACTGTAGGAGTGGCAGCAACTCTGGTGTGTGGCTAACCCGCCATGATTTTCAACACTACTGCCCTGCTCACTGGACCCACAAAGCCTTACACAGAAGGTGAGATACCTTCATTGCACAGTCAAATTCCCTGTAACACTCATGAAGGATTTAAATACCAGTCATTTTGTTTTCATAATTTAAAAAAAGAGGCAAAGAGACGCTTCCTTTAATCAAATGTCATTTATATTATTTGGCGATTCCCTCTCAGAAGGTAACAGATTAAAGCATACATCTTGGCTGCAGAATTGGGACTTTTGTTGTTGCTCAACAATTATATTATTCCTTGAATTAAACAAGAACAAAGTAAAATTAGAAAGATTTAAAAGAAATTAAGCATGCTGTCTTTGGGCTTGTAATATAAGCGAAGAGTTGACAGGGACAGGAGATTAACTTCTAATGGAAATAGATGTTTGGGAAGGAATTCCATCCTCCATGACCAAGTGCTGTCTACCTTCTGCTACCAGAAATGGATCATACTAAAATTCATTGCAAAGATCCTTTCTCTGTTATTACCTTAACTCAATCTGTGACACTGAGTAAGAGTTTTGAGGACTGTGGCCCTCATGGTATCTGAAGGAGCTTTGGAAGCTGCCAAGGGAGAGTGCAGTCAATATTCCCACCCATCCGTAAAGCCTACAAGCCTCAGCAACTGGCCCAATAAGATAGTGGAACTATTACCTTGGAGGTAACCAACTGCTGTCTAAATTAGACTTAAAGCCCACCAATAAGAGGAAACTCATGCCCAGTACCCTAAACCTAACCAACTACCTAAGGCTGGGGAGGTCATTGACCCCAGAGGAGAACCTGATATACTACATCCTGCTTGGAGATGTGTAAACTATGCAAGAGACAAGAAACATGTTGAATATTCAAAACTCAGTGCCAGCCTACAAGTGTAAGAGGGGAGGGGGAGGGGCTGGGTAATCAGCAAGACTGGAGAGAGGGCTTAGATCAAGGTAAACAGACAGGTGTGGTAGAAAGGAGGACCAACACCCAGGGACACAGGCCGTGGAAAGCAGCTAGAAAACCAACTGTTAACACAAGTGATCTGTCCTTATAAGTTTTGTGTCAACTTGACACAAGCTAGAGTCATTTGGAAAGAAGAACTCTCAACTGAGAAAATGTGCTCCAAAGATGTGACTGTAGGCAAGGCTATCGCACGCTCTTGATTAGTAATTGGTGTGGGTGGAAAGGCTGGACTGGATGGTATAAGATAGCAAGCTGGGCGAGCCCTGAGAAGCGAGCCCGTAAGCAGCTCTCCTCCATAGCCTCTGCTTCAGTTCCTGACTCCAGGTTACTGCTTTGAGCTCCTGCCCTGACTTCCCTCAGTGATGGACTGCAAGCTCTAATAGAGATGAAGCAGACCCCTTCCTCCCCAGTTGCTTTTGGTCACGGTGTTTTATCCCAGCAATAGAAACCCTGGGACATGATCCCATTCAGTTGAAAGCCCTGGTATGAGAATACAAAGTTGGACAGAGGCAACGTTCAAGAAAAAGAAAAAAAATGCCCTTTATCCTGTGGGCAGAAGGGACCTATACAAGCCACATGTTGCCTCTGGGCTGAGTGGCAAGTTTCCCTAGAAACAAAAGGCTGAGCTAAGTGATCAGTGACTTTTTTTTCCCTCATTCTTTAGAGTCTGTGTAACTAGAAAAACTAGCTTCTGAGAATGAGGGCAAAATAAAGATGACTCACAACCAAATACCTTCGCTATGTAAACACAAAGAGGGTGCTTTCAAATGAGGGAGAGACACTCATCAAAAGTCTATGCTCCTAAAAACGATTGATCTAAAAATTATAAATAAGTAGGTACACATAAACAATGATAGAAAAAAAAGCCAGCAATGAAATCTAATGAGAATTCAAAAGACAGAAATTAAAATCTCAAACAATTGTGTGTAAGCCAGGAGAAAGGTGGGTGGTTTTAGAGGCATGCAAAGCTCCTTAAATTGCTCTAAGTGGGGCAAGCAGTGCCGAACTTTAGAACTCATTACACACATATTAAGATTCCAAGCATAACCACTTACAAAGGTTCTATTTTACAACCAGCAGATATGAGGGAAATGGAGCTGGCAAAATATAAGGGTAGGAAAAACCTCAATGTAATTCAAAAGGGGGAGTCTGATTTCCTTTTGTTTATAAGACACAGCCTAAAGTACGGGCAGGAAAGGAGAGTGCAAAGGACGAAGGAGGATGTAAGGAAAACACTCAACAAAAGAATGCAGAGCGACAGCAGAAAATAATACTAGGAAGGAACAGTTGTGACAGAACGGAGAAGAGTCGGCTTCGCTGGAGGAATATAGCAGTATCATATCTGTAGTGATTGCATGGCGGAGTTTTAAAATAGACTGATAAACATCATTCACTTAGCACGTAAATATTGTTTGGTGCAGAGCTGAGAAGAGAGGGTCACATTCTATCTCAAAGCCCGCTGAAAGCCACAAAGAAGAATGTTCCAGATGCCAAGCTCCAATGCCTTCCCTACGCTTTCACTGCCGGCTGTTCCAAAGCATCCCATGGTTTGGCATTTTCCAGTTCAGGATTTGTTTCCATTTCTCTTGGGTAAATGCCTAAGAAAAGAATTTGTCGTTCACAGGGCCTATCTACGCTTGCTTCTGGGAGAAACCCTACGCTTGCTTCTGGGAGAAACCACAGCACTGTTTTTCACAGTGGCTGTACCAGTTTGCACTGCTTTTCACAATGGTTGTACCATTTTGCAGCCTCACTGATAACATAAAAAAAACTCTAGGGTATCTCAGTCTCACCAAGGTTCAGTGTTCTGAGTCTTTTCCACTTATTATATTCTTAACTAGACTGCCCTAATTCCTAAGCACACAGAGCATGATCCATGTGCCCGATGATCATTCATAGATCTTCGTTAGAGGGGAAAAAAGCTACGCAATTCTAAAGAAACATTTCTCTTTCATTTGAACCATGACTCTCTCGTGCACTTTTTTTTTTTAAAAAAAAGAACCTACTAAGTATTTTTTCCTATGAGAGAAGAAACATGCCTCACATTGGTTCCATGGAATTCAACTGAATATTCCCTGGCCAAGACATGGATTGAAAGAAGTTTACAGAAAAGTAAGACAGCAAGTCTACTTTCCATGTATGCATGGAGGGGAAGGAATAAAACCTATACTGTGTTTTAAAATCCCATGAATATAAGATTAGTTGGGTCAAAATATACGGAAAAATCACACTTCTTTAACTTTTTAAAATAAAACTTCTACTTAAATAAGATAGCACAACTGAAATGTGAAATTTCAATGTCTTAAAAAATAATCCAAATGCCACTGATTTTTCCTCTCCGTTGACAGTTCGAGCACATAAGCACAGTCTTTCTCTTTCCCGGGTCTCTTTAGGACGAATCTCGTTAACCTCACTGTCAAGTTCTTAATTAACTGAAACAGACCTGCCTTTAGCAACTATCACCGTAGCTACTCAACTGTGGCAAAGTCCAAGGGACACACATTCCAGGACTCCCCGAGGCTCTGCAAGGAGCAACCCTGGGTGTGACCGCTTGCCTTTGTTTTGGAAGGAGGCAGTGAGCTATTGTACAGACTGACTTAAAAAAATACTCAATTTCATCTTTGATGGCAAAGATCAAAACCGGCAGAGGAATGCAGGCCCTCTCAACGGCAAACCTTTACAAACGCTCTCCATTTGCCGTGAGAAACAATGTTGACCGCGTTCTACAAGCTTCCATGCGAGCTGTCACTCAAAGCTTAAAGAGTTCATGTAAACATGGTCATCAGATGAAAAGGGCGTGGAAATGACTGCTCTTCCTGGCCCTCAAGCTCACCTTTCATTTAGCATTTGTACTGAAAAAGAAGGTAGGAGTGGCTCCACATGATGTTTGAGGAATGGAGCTTTTCGTGTTTCTTCCCATTGCCCGGACCAGCTGGAAACTCGTGTAAAATTGGAGGGGTCCCTAAAATCATTAGGAGATAATTTCATCTTGCTTTAGCTCAGCTTCCTTTAAGGACCTGTTTTAGCCAAGCTTGGTGGCACAGGCCTCCTCAAGTCCCAGTTCTTAGGGGTGCTGGGGCTGGCTTCTATGCGCCTTCCACACTGTGTGCACACAGTCTGGTGCCCCTGCATTTTATGTACCTTTTGTTCTTAAAGACGTTCTTTTAAAAAATGTCTTGCAGGTCAGGACGAAATTTTATGGTTTTGTGTCCTCTCAATCTATTATAATGAGGGCAAGCTCGGGCCCTGCCTGAGCAATGGAGGAAGTTCAAGGCCAACAGAGGTGACTTACCCAGACCTTGTGTCAAAATAAAAGGTAAAAAGAGGGCTGGGAATCTAGCTCAGTGGGAGAGTGATGCCCTAATGTGTAGGAGGTCTTGTGTTTAAAAGTAAAAAGAACACGGTTTTTACCTCTGGCCTTGAGCATCATAATGAGATATGGACCACGGCATTCAGAGTCCCCTAAAATATCTAAGCCAAAAAAAGGATGAAACCAAAGCTTCTGAAAACTGGTCTGCCTCCTTTTTCCAAAAAGGAGATTTAAAGACACATAGAAAAAAAAAAGCAGGGTAGGAAATCAAAACCATTTTGAACAAAGTCATGTCGGTAACTACTGACTCTCAGAACCATGCCGATAGAGACCACCTTCTGTTGGTCACAGACACCAAAATGGTTCACCTACCCAAACAGCCCTGCCACTGAGACATTTAGTGTGTCAGGGCGGTTAGAGATCCACACAGACATCAAACTTAAGCAGAGCATTATGAAGCGACCTTTTGGAAGAGTCAGCCATAAACAGCACTGTCGGCCCAAATCAGAGCAAAGGTAAGGGTTCCGCTAGCCTGCATCGGGTGCAGTGCCGTGATTAGACAGGACTTCCAGAGGGAAGCTGCCATTGCTCTCAGCAAGGGCCTGCACGTCCCCACTTCCGCTTCCACTTCCATCAGAAGCGAGCCCTAACTCACCAGAGTTGGAAGAGTCCAATATCTTCACACAAAACTTTCCAAGTTTCTCCTGATAAAATTCCTCTGTGAACAAAGATATGGGTGCCTGGCTTCACACTGCCACTGAAGATAAGACATTCTGAACAGAAATGACCTTAAGATAAACTACAGCCTTCCCACGCAAAACAGGGTGAGTGACGGGGGCCGTCATCCTTCCCTGTCTGCCGCAAACACAAAACACAACGGGACTCTTCAGGTTGAAGGGCTATTCAGAGACGACCCCTAATGCCAACAGTCTGGGTGAGGGGGCCTAGTCTTGCTTCTGTAGCTTTGGGGGCACTCTGGAAGCTTTCTCTCAGCCATGTGTCTGCTGACTTGAGAACTATCATTTGAATCAATAACTAAAGAGATCACAGTTTTGTCTATCCAAACGTTTTCATGGGAGGTGCTAGAAAACACATTGCCCAAAAGGGAGTATGGCAGTGTGGCAGCGTGTGTGCCTGCAGAGGCAGGGACATGTAAAATTCCTCTGAACAATAAAACAAATCAAACTGTCTCAGGCTGCAGCCCGTGCTGCTCTCCATTGGCCTGGGAGTCAAGAGTGGCCTCTCCAAAAAGAGGAAAAGAGTAGCACATGGTGACAGCCTTAGGTGACTGCCTTTAAGTGCCTGGATCTGGGATGGAGGATAATAAATAGGCTCAAATTCCTACATGTAGCTTTTAATTTAAGGCCTGTGGTGGCTCAAATAAGAACAACCCCCATAGGTTCATATGTTTGAATACTTGGTCGCAAGTTGGTAGAACTTTTTGGGAAGGGTTAGGAGGTATGGATTTGTTGGGAGAGGTGTGTCACTGGGGAAGGGCTTTGATCTCTCTCTCTCTCTCTCTCTCTCTCTCTCTCTGCCTCACGGTTATGCCTCAAGATGTAATCTCTCAGCTACTGCTCCAACACCATGTTTGCCTGCTGCCAAGCTCCCCACCACGATGGTCCTGGACAAACTGTTTCTTCTATAAGTTGCTTCAGTCACATTGTCTTACCACAGCGATAGAAAGTTAACTAAGACAAGGAAGGTCCTTCGAACCTAGCCCAGCAGCCCCTTCTAAAGGACAACCTCACACTTGTGGTGATTGCATTGCTTAATGCCCACCTCCTGCTGAGCCTTTATTTATGCCACACTCACTTGGCATGACGACTTCTCACCTCCCCAAAGCCAAGCCTCATTGCCGTGTGTACTGTGGAACACCAAGGATTCATTTGTCTGCTCCCCGTTACTCGCCTGAGCAGGCGTTGAGGAAATGGATGGATGGATGAATCAGTGAATCCAGGCTCGCATGAACCAGAAAAAGGGAGTGTAAAAGAGTCTGACATGCTCAGGTCCTATGTGTCTTTTGCTGTGACTAGACATAGCAAAAATATGTATAATGGACAGGTAGGAATGAGATTTTAAAACAAGCCAGTTTCAGGCTGGGACCAGATCGAGAAGTGTGAAACCTCATAGGTCACAGGGAGGCCCTGACAGGTCTTTACAGCAATCTCACCTTCTTCTCCAAGTTCTGGCAAGTTGCGACCAAGGAAAGACCATTACCAAAGGCTGATTTGGGCTGATAAGGCAATATTATAATGTGTAAATTGCTTTCACATGTATTAAGTTAAGAACAATGTAGCAATAGTTTCTGCAGCTTCAATCAAACACACTCAATCCTTGTATTTTTGTTTTGTTTTGTTTTGTTGTAAGACAATGTTTCACTATATGGTCCTTGCTGCCTGGAATTCAAGGTGTAGACAAGATTGGTCTCAAACTTATAGAGATCTACCTGCCACTGCTTCCCCAGTGGTGGGATTAAAGGCTGGTTTCACCAAACCCAGATCAATCTTTGTTTTTTATAGGATGGCTTTAAATTTGCAATCCTCCTGCCTCAGTTTCTTGAATAACAGGTCTATACCACTACACTAAGCTTGCTATTTAACTGAATAATGTTTGATTGTACTTCTATCAATGTTACCTAAAACTAGCTGCATAGTGTGATGCTAAGAGGTGATCAATTGAAAAGTTCGGGAAATGCAATGAAATCATGGAAGAGAGAAGCATCCTGGGAACTCTACTCCTCTTTCAAAACAAACCAACTGTGTGTGTGTGTGTGTGTGTGTGTGTGATTTATATACATAAATATATATGTCATTAATAAACCTAACTATTAGATAATGTCTGCTAAAAACTAGCACAAGCAGTGATAACCTTTACTGAGTCTCATTTCAGTTCACTGGGTTGTGTAACTTATCTCATAGCAACAATTCACACCAGAGACTTAAACCAATCAAATGCCTTCAAATCTCAGGCAAGGTTTTGTTGTATACTTGCAGCAATCTCCCTCCATCAAGGGCCAGAGGGAGCTGGGGCTGGAGGTGAGGGAAAGGGCAGGTCTGGGGCCTGTGTCCCAACCCAAGCCATCCATGTGAGCAACTTCCCTGCAATCTAAGACACAGGGCAGGGACTTCCAATAATGGAGGCACGCTACCATTGGCTCTTCCAGGAAAGGGAAGCAAACCGCTGTGCTGCAGGACCCCTGTGACGGGATTCTCAGAAGAGCCACAGATGGCTATACAGTAGCTCACTTCTTCGTTCTCCATCTCCAGGCTAACTGCTGTAGTCATGTGATGTTTGGAAAAAATAAAACACTGCTATCCAGAGCAAGAGACCTTCACTTGCAGCCAAACAGACCATGTGAGGGGCACATCCTTAAGCTATGTAACAGCTAGCCGCTGAATTAATGCTGCATTTATGCTGCCAAGTAGGGTTGGGTTGAGTTTGCTAGGAAGACAGACAGACAGAGGCCTCAAAGCAGTCAATTCCCTGCCTTCCTTCTTTTCCCAACCTATCTCTTCCAGTGACAAGTGGCTTATATAGTGGAACTGGTTTTGGTTTTTACAAAGCTCAACTTCTGTCTGGAGAATGGACCCTTATAATGCTTTCTCTGGGGGCAGAGGTGGAGCGGTATATGCCAAATTCCCAGTGTTCCCCCTAAAGTCCATGCTCAAAGTGCAGGGAGAAAACAGCACCAAGCTTCCGGAACAGTAGATCTCAACCTGTGGGTTGTGACTCCCACAGGTGGGGTCGCATATCAGATACCCTGATATCAGATATTGATATTAGCAAGGTTGAGAACCACTGCTCTAGAACCAGTATACACACAAGTGCACGTCACTTGGTGCAAATACTCATCTAGGGAGTTTGGAACAACTCTGGTCCAATCTGAAATCTAGTGCCATTAATTGAAAAAGGTCACAAAAGACAGAGCACCCTTTGGGTCCCTGTAAGCAGAACTAGTTCTGCTAAGCCTCATGGGAGCTGGAGTTTTATGCTACTAAGGGCCAGCTTGTATTCCTGAGCTGAGAGCCATATATCTGAGGCTGGCATACCTGTCAAAGCAGGGCAAACTGGGGGCTGGGGAGAGGGCTCAGGGAGTGAAAGAACTAGCTGCAGAAACATGAGAACCTGAGTTTGGATGCCTGTCACCCATTTAATGACAAAAAGTATGGTGTGGCCATTCACACCTGGAGTCCCATTGCTGGGGAGGCAGGGAAGACAAGAGACTCTCTGGAGACTTGCTGGCTGCAGCGTAATAGGAAAGCTGTAAGCTCCAGGCTCAGCCAAAGTCACTGTCCCAAGGGAATGGGTGGAACATGATAGAGGAAGACACTGAAAGTCTTTCTCTGGCCTCTGCAGGTGCACATGAGCTCACACCTACCTACCCATTCCCACACATACATGCACACATGCAAGCAAGCACACACGTACACACACATAAAACACACACACACACACACACTCATGCACAAGAAGATTGGGGGAAGTGGGGAGGCAAGGCAAGCTGTGGTAGCTAAACCACAATGCCTCTGGAGCCTGGCAGACATTACCCAGTCACATGTAAAGTATGCACACATAAATGTCTACTGTACAAGGGTTCAATCTACCTGTGCATCTGCCTAATCAGTTCTTTTGCTTTGTTTGCTGCAGGCTCTCTATGCCCCAGGTTTTAACAGTTGCATTCTGCCTTGCTCTCGGATACCCAGAGCTCTCTGCATCACCCATCAGGGGACCCTGGGTAGAGCTCTTGGGTGGGACCTAATCCAACCACTGACATATGACTTCCTTGTTTTCAAAAATCAGTTTCATGAACCATATTGGATTGGGTCTCAAGCAGGAATGACTTTGTGATCCTTTCAGGGAATCTTTATCATATTTAGAGACATTTTATGGTTGTCACAATCTATTGGCATCTCTAGTGGGCAGAGACCAGGGAAGCTGCTAGGCATCCTACTGTGTAGAGCATAGTCCCCACCGGCAGAGTTATCCTGTCCCTAACAGCAAGTGCGGTGAGGGTGAGAAAGCCCTGCAGCATTTGTAATGTACAGCTCTCATTTTGAGGGAGAAGCATTTGCTGCTTTGAAATAAATGAAAACTTCTGCTCCAGGACACCTGCATGGACTCACACTATTCAACAAAGTGTTGCCCCTTTAGTGGTGTGCTTCAAAGCCTTAAAATAGCACAGGTTTTCACATCAGACATTTGCTTTCAAATTTGAGTCAAAGGCCTTTATAAAGAGCTAAGAGTCTGCCTTCTTTCCCGTATTCGCCAGCGGTTGGGAATCCAGGGCCCTGTAGCCAACCTTGGAGCACGCAGCAGCAAACCTCCAGCTGAGGACCTTGAAAACCAACCAGCGCGGGGAGGGCAGATGGGGCGGCAGGTTGTGCAGATGGGAAGCCAAGGGTGTTGCCTTCATAGAGCTCAGCTCCCTATCAGTCAGGCAGAGGGCCAGAAGTTAAATATATTGCTTCTTTTAGGAAGGAAAGTGAACAATGGCCCCTCATTTGAAACCACAATAGGAATTTAGGAAGAGGTGGAGCCTCGCTCCCAAGATGGAACATGGCCTGGGTTTCAGTGTTAATGTCCTTGCTCTCTTGTCTCTGAGAGATTTTTCCAGTCATCGCTATTTACTGTTTACTAATTCTAGTGAATCCCATGTGTTAACTGGCACCTTTCAGCACCAAAAATAAAAACACCAGAGGAATTTTGATTCTGGGGTCAAGAGGAGGCATACAGTTGGCGCTCCATTCATGGAGGATTCCTGCTGCCCTGAGATTCTCGGACAATCCTCTTGGCAAAAGGAAGCAAGACTCGTCATAGTTAGGCTGGTTCTTGGCAGTATGCAGAGTTCCACAGCATATTCCCATAAGCCCAGCTTCATCTTACCTGGATTCTACCAGGGGCCTCCAGGGTCTGTGTGCATTAATCACAATCCCTCACATGAACTGTATTTAATGACCTTCCTCTCAAGACTGTGAGCTCTTTGAAATAGACATGCTGACACGTTTGTCATGAGGATCTAGGCTAATGCCCAGATCATGGGGAATAAGAGCCTGTCCTGTCAAACACAAAACATGCTGCAAAGTGCGATCTGCTCAGTCTACACCGCGGGCAGGGGCCTCACCCCCACTGGACGTGAAGCCTGCAGCGTATGAACACAAGCCCAGAAGCCGCTTCAGTAAACACAGTCAAGGAACAGGATAGACCTGCACAGACGTTAGATCTTTCTCCAGGAAGCATTCCATATGTAAAACAATCACAGGGTGGAGAAATTCAATAAACAGCTGCCTTTGAGGAGACAGAAGACACACTCTCCCTTTTCAAGTTTAATTAGTGGGTCAAAGGGCTTTGACTTTACGCTTGGAGCAGAGAAGTAATGCTGGTGTGGCTTCCACATCAGTACTTAAAAGCATATGCACAGGAAACCCACACACACGAACTGCAGTCACAAAAGCCTTCCAGCTAGATCCGTTCACCGGGTCTGTCAAGTCTGTCAAGGCTACGGTCCCTCTATAGGTATGGTAATTATTACACAGCATGCACAAAAGTATTGAGATTACTTTGTTCTTGAGTCCGTGAAACGTACTAAAAATACAAATACTATCACATTCATTGTTTATCACCAGGACACAAGCTGATGGCATATTGGCACATGGGAATATAATATTAAATGAATGAATGATCTTGACCTATCAGACGCAAGGTAACTGTTACCTTCCTCCTCTGTCTTTTTCTCCTTCTTCCTCATGGGAATCCTTCTTTCCTCCCCTTTCCTTCTCCAAGGCAGGGGGAGAGCTCCTTATAAAAGCCTATGGCTATCTCATTCAATCAAGCATCAACACATCTAGCGCTTACATGCTTTCATAATTTAAAAAAATGGCATGTGTATGACTGTTTGGCTTGCATGTATGTGTGTGCACTAGGTGCATGCCTGGTGCCCACAGAAATCAACAGAAGGCACCAAATACCCCGGAACTAGAGCTACAGATGGTTATGAGCTACCATGCAGGTGCTGGGAGTCAAACCTGAGTCCTCTGAAAGAGCAGCCAGTGCTCTTACTCATTGAGCTGTCTCTTCAGCCCCACTTTGATAATTTTTTAGTCCCATTACTTTCCTTCCTGAATTCTGTCACTAGGTTAAGTACATTATTGGTAACAAAGAAAGACCACTTTTCCATATCTTCAGAATGCACCTAAGGAGAAAGGGGTATCAGTTTGGGGGGCCTGCTGTGCTTTAAGACAGAAACTACTCTCTCGCCTACCTGAGGTGGAGGGAAACACTAAGAGAATCCTACTGGGGCAAGGGAGGTGGGTGTGTGAAGAAGAAAGAGTATGAGGAGATCAGGAGGTGAAACTATCTCAGGACAAGGCCTCGCCTTCTCCACTCCAAACAGCTGAGCTAAGGTAGAGATGAGTCTCCACTTCTGTGGAGGCAACTTTTCAAAATACACAAGGCTCAACCTTCATAATATAAAAAATATAAGAATATTTTCAAACTGAAGGTGAGTAACTCAAGCGCCTGCTGGCAGAAGAACAGGTAAGCAAAATTATATAGAGACAATAGATAGCTTTGGGATAAAAAAATAAAAAGAACAGAATTCTGACACACGTAATAATGTGGCTGACTCCTGGGTGCAGGGGGAAGAAGCCTTGGAGAAAGTGAACAGACACTGTCGGATGGCATTTACATGAGGTCATCAGAATACTGAAACTGTAAGAGACAGAAAGCAGCATGGTGGCCCTTAGGGGACAGAAGACACTCAGGTTCAATTCTGCAACAGAAAAAAGAGCTCAGGAGAGGGACAGAGCAGCAGCGGCTGCACACCGCGTGGCTGAATTTAAATTTGCTGAGCTATATATTTATAAGATGATAACGTTTATGTTCTGGGTACTCTACCACGATTGAAATAGTTTTCGTTTTAAACATGAGGGTGAGAGGAAAGTGATGGCACTGACCCAGTGTGATGTTAAGGGATCTGTTACCCAAAGAGAAGGAAGAGACTGCACAGCAGTCTAAAGTGAATGCTGTCAAAAGATTCCTATAAACACCCCTGTCCGTGTCTTCTCTGACGGCTTACACATCCTTACTCAGAATCAACTCCCTTCCACAGCTCTTTGTCTAGGCGAAAATGGGAGGTTGGAACACAGTCTCCAAAACACACAACCTCTGATGGCACAGCAGGAATGGAGGAGGGGTGGAGGCTTATTAAAAGGGGAAATGATGGGGGCCATTTTTCGTTCACCCTCTCTTGGTCTCGTTTAGACACATATCTCCACATTAGGGAGGGAGGGAAGGGTACAACGTATTCAATCAACACTAACCTCAGATTGCTATTGATTCAGCTGGAAAGACAGAAGACATGGGTGGAGAACTGCTTGGGTTCAAGCTTTGGCATCCCTGAAGGAAGTAATGACAGAAACAGTGAGGGAAGGTAATGACAAAGGAGGAAAATGATAACGAGGTAGTGTGTGGCGTGAAGGAACCGGGGTTCACAGGGAGAACTCATATAGAATTTGGAACCTTGGAGGTTCTCCAAGAATGGGGACCCAGTCATAAGACAAAGAAAGATGGGCAGAGACTCAGGAAGGCAACAGAAAAGCTAGTCAACGAGACAAGCAGTGTCTGAAAAGCAGAGGTGTGGGGGTGGGGAGATACTTTCATGCATCATTTGCTGCATTTTATACTCAGATAAACATAGGGACAGAGGATGTGTGCCAAATGCAAGGATGCATGCCAGGAGGGAGTGCCCAATGCATGACTAGACACATGAAGGCTAGGGCTCAGGAGACCAGGGCCACAGATACAGACGGAGGAGTGGATAGCAGGGTCCAAGCCAAGATGGAAACAGATCCTGCGGATGGTGAGGGATAGGAGGGTCTGACCCCTGAAGAACACTGGCTGAAGGGCAGAGAAGCTGAAAGATGTAAGCAAGGAAGAGTCACGGAGGACCCAGGAGGGTCAGCAGACTTCAGGGTGTAGACATCAGAGTGCAGGGCTCTGGGACAGCGGGAGGGATGAGCGTCAAATAATTAGAGCCAGATGGTGAGTGACAACTGCTTGCTCGATCAGGTGCTGGCACTGCCCTCAGCAACCTCATCAAGGGTCCTGTGTAGGCGCCAGAAAAAATCATTCCTGATTCTTTCAGATGATTTCTTTTTCCTGTAGTCTCTGGTATTTTCTTCATCGTGTTCAGGACTCAGAAACCCCAGGGACTTTGTGAATTCCCAGCATCTGAGGAGAGATGCAGCTCAGCTCAGGGAGTGTCACCTAGCATGCTCAAAGCTCAGCTTCAGTCCCTAGCATTGCCTGACGCAGGTGTGGTGGCACACTGGTAATCCTGGCACTTGGGAGGTAGAGGCACTGGCAGTAGTTCATGGTCATACTCAGCTACACAGTGAATGAGAGGTCAACCAGGGTTAAGGAGAGGGGAGTGGGGAGAAGATGAGGAGGAAGAGAGGAAAGGGGAGAGAGGTGAAAGGTTCTCCAGGCTCCTCTCTGTAGAGTTGTCTCTAGGGTACTCTTATTCGAGTGCCTGTCCCTGGCTAGAAGCATCCAAGTACCTCACCTATCTTCTCCTAAAACCTGAAAACTCTCAGCACAGGTTCACGGCATGGTTGGGTAAACCCTCAAAGTTCCTACCTCTGGATTTATTTTGGCTTGTTTGTGCTTCTGGAGATCAAACCCACAGTCTAACACATTCTAGGCAAGCAATGTGTCAATGTGCTGTAGACCCAGCTCAAGGCTTTTTTGTTTTGTTCTTTGCTTCTTTGAGACAGGGTTTCTCTATGCAGCCCTGGCTGCCCTGGAACTCTCTCTCTCTGTAGACCAGGCTGGCCTTGAACTCAAAGATCCACTTACCTCTGCCAAGTGTTGGGACTAAAGTCATGTACCACCACTGCCAGGCTCAAGGCATTTGTAATACACTAATTTCATACGGCTCGTTTCTCTTTCTTGGTATCTAGTGTATTTCAAATCTGTTATTTATTCCTATTTTGTGTATGTGAGAGCTGAGTAAATTCTGCCCTTGTTACAGGATATTGAGTAACAGTAAAAGCCCCTTAGGTAACCCGAGAACTATCTATCCCACCAGCCTACCAGGCCTGGTAAATCTATGTGTTTTATTGGTTGAAAGAGGCATTCCATTGTTAACTATCCACTATCATCCACGGATCCTTTGCAAGGAAGAGATCCCAAAAGGTGTGTGTGTATGTGTGTGTGTCTCTCTGTGTATGTGACTATGTGTCTGCATGTAAGAGAGAGACAGGGAAGAGAGAGGAGTCACTCTATTTCCTACTATTCAACCACTGATGCCTGCTATGTTGGTCATTTAAGATGACGCAGGACAGGAGCAAAGAGCAATGCATAAACCATGGGCATGAAAATGGTGGTTTCCAGGGTGGTTCAGCACTCTGCTTAGTAAAGATGCCCTCTGTCAGTCACATGGTGCCTGCGTGTCTGAGAGGTCACTAGGACGCTATCTCTGCTGGGCTCTGCTGCTATTGTCTCCAGGAAGCTTAAAGTCCCTGACACCCATATGACAGAAGAGCTAAGAAGGAGATGGCACCCATCACATCCAATTCTCTTCTCTGTATCGTTGCCATCACTCTCCACTTCTGAACTGCAGCTGGCCTTGCTCTTCCCAGCAGGCTTCCTGACGCATGTAGCCGGGTCTACCAGTCAGCATCACAGGTGCAAGTTAATGGTGGTGGTGAGGAAGGTGACCACCCAAGAGAGCTGGCCCTCACGTCTGCACTCGTTTGTGTCTTCCACAACCAGATGACAAAGGTCAGGCACACTGACTACAGCTGACTTTTGTCTTTGAACTCCCAAACGGAAGCGCTCAGATAAAGGAAACATGGCTTCCAAGAATTCAATGGGAAGGAGAAATTCAACCTCAATAGTCCCATCCACAGGCTAGAAATGCTGCTGGAAACAAGAGGCAAACACCCTGAAGAAGCTGGACTCCATTCTCTCCTGGAAGCGGGACTTCCCAGCAGCCCTTGAAGAAAAGAGCCTTGGATACGCTCTTGTGACATTTGTTTGTTGCTGCTACTGACCCTCCATCATCCCACAGTAATTACCCCACACCCATGAAACACGGAGCAGATTAGAAAGAAATGTCTTGATAGGCATGTTTCCCCTTTTGCATGCAATAAAATTAAAATTTTGCCTACAAAATGTGCACCATGTGTATTAATTAATCATGCAAGCACAGAATTCTTGGGTGTATTTCCACTTGAACATATTATTACCCCCTTGCATTTACAAAGGGTCAGGGTGGTGGTTAAGCCTTAAACAAAATGAGCCAGCAAGCAAACAAAACCAGCTCATGGACTCAAGCAAAAGATGCTATCTATGACTCAAAGACAACCAAGCCTGTCAGGCTAAAACCACAAACTCTGCATGCTTTACCTTATAAATGAGAAGTAATTTAATAAATGAAGGCAAATATCTGGGGGAAGACCAAAGGCCATAAGAAAAAAATCCACAAAGAATGAACCAATTCCATTTATTTGTGAATCAATAATGAGGTAAGTGGCCACTCCCACGGTCAGGTCACATCCAATCTCTTAAGGCAAGTTTTGTTTCTGGGACTTAGACATGTCCTGTAAATATTGATGAGTGTATTCATCTTAACAGAGCCCCAGGGAGAAGATACACACTGTATTCCTTTATAGTAGGGGAAGTAGTCAATGTGGGGCCGTTTTGCAGAGAGACTCCAAACAGCAACTCCCTGGCTGGCAACACTGACTGTCTAATCACTGCAAAGCTAACATCTGAACACTCCTTCAAGAAGACAGAACACTGAGGATGCCTACAGCTAGGGTCAGTCTACACATCTCCACTACCAGAAGACAGTCCCAGGAGCCCTGGTATTAGTTGGACCTGCAGGCAGTTCCTCAGGAAATGGGACACGAGGTGGTGGGGGGTGGGGGGCACAAGGTCTGACAGGTTGACTCAGGGGCAATATATGTTCCCTGAAGGCCAGAGGGCTGGCAATTGGCAAGGCAGATGGAGACTGAATCCTTCCTGCTCCTTCCCCACCCTGCTATGACATACATCCTGTGACATTCAGTTGCTGCCTAGAATCTGAAACAATGGCTGAGAAGCAGAACTTATGCAATCACATCATTTTCCAGGGCCTTTGACATGATTCACCACCAAGAGCCTAGGAGTATACGGGTTACGAATTTCCTTAAAAGTGGGCGGGTCCATAGGCTGCATCGGACCCTAACATAATGACATGGGTGTGTGCTTGTTTGTGTGTATAATCTCCCAAAACCTTCACGGCAATCCTGAGGGTAGGTATCATGGATACACAAGGCAACCATTGCACAAAGTCACTCAGCTAGTCACATGCGTGTGGCAGAGCTGGTTTATCTGATCTAAAGCTAATGGCTTCCAGCCACCCACCCCCCATCTCCAGGATAGTAGAAACATCCCCAATACACAACAGCCATCCATGGGAAGGGGATTGTCGCTATTAAGTAAAAGGTTGGCAATTAGCTCTTTTGAGCCTGTCACACTGTGGGCATCATTAATATGTCTAAAACCAAACTGATTTAAAAAGGTCCACCTGAAGGCAGGACTTCTTTTCCAGAATTAAACAAACAAACAAAAATGGAAGAGACTTCATTTCCAATTCTTTCTCCCACAAAACCCCTTTGAGTAATGAAACTGTACAATCCCTAACTGTAAATGAAGGCACTTCTGAACAGAATGGGGGGCTGAGTGATGTGAGAGAAACACTTCTATAAGATAAGGGAGGTGTTTTTAGATTTGACTCTAGCAAAGATAGGATCTTTCCCACTAAAAGATCTCCCATAGCCATGTACTGCCCAGTGACTGCATGGGACACATATTCAGAACACATTGAGGCCAAGGATGGAAGCATGGAGGTGTGAAGGGAGTTCAGATAGCAAGGACTGCTGGGGATGTGGTGCACAGGAAAGCCTGGCCCTTCCTGAAGAGCTCAAGTGAGGAAACTTCAACAACATTATCCTCCTATACAAAGCAAGGTGAATCTGCTGCTGCCTTAGCTCATGGATATTTGGCCATCCCCAATTACAAACTGCACTCAAAAAGACAGAGTCAGTTGTCCTGGCTATTTTTATGTCAACCTGATATAAACTAGAGTTATCTGAGAAGAAGGAACCACAATGGGAAATTGCCTACGTAACTTAGATCTGTAGGCAAGTCTGTGGTGTACTGTCTTGACTAATAATTGATGTGGGCGGGCCCATACCACAGGGGGCAGTGCCACCCCTGGGCAGGTGGTTCTAACTGTGTAAGAAAGCAGGCTGAGCCAGCCATGAGAAGCAAGCCAGTAAGCAGTGTTCATCCATGGCTTCTACTGCAGTTCTTGCCTTGAGTTCCTACCCTGACGTCTCTCAATAATGGACTGTGATGTAGAAGCATAAGAATAGATAAACCCTCTTCTTCCCAGGTTGCTTTTGATTGTGGCGTTTTACCAAAGCAATAGAAACCTAACTAAGATGGTCAGAATTCTACATATTAGACAGAAGCCTTTGTACAGATTGAACTTGGGGTACATTTTGAAGCATTCAAGAAAGCAGAGAACAAGAATGTAGAAATCCAAGCTTCCAAAGAACACTTGAGGAACAGGTATAGAAAATACTGACAAGCCAGACACTCCTGAGTGGGATCCTTCCACAGCAGAGGCTGTGTCCCTCAGCTGCCCCTAAGGAAGGGAAAATGTCAGAGTCCTTCTGTGTTGTCATTTACGAAACATTTTTGTTAAATAGTATGATTCCCTCCCAGAGTAAGCTTCAGTCTTCAGGCATGGATCCTACAGAAAGCCCACGATTGGAGGAGATATTCTCATCTGCTCCAGGAACTACTGGGGGCTCCTTTGGCTCGGGGATCCTTAGTATCCAGGAGATGAGATGGAGGTAACCAGACATGTACTTCCTCCCACAGAACAGACGCTACAGACTTTCCACTTATTTAAGGGTCAGTATGTTATTTATAGGAAATAAACTATTCCTTTTAGAAACACCTGAACTCATGATCTAAGTGTTCTTTACCAGAATGTCTCCAACAGAGATGTAAATGGGCAAATGACATGATTAGAGCACAAAAAGGGTCACTGATGAACAAGCGGGCCACTTTTAAATCAAGTTTTCCTCCAACGTCTTTAATGCTGAAGGTCTCCCTATCCAAGCTATATAACCATAGCTGATCCCTCTTTCTCAGTATGAGGCATATCCCATAATAGTCTCTACATAGTAAAGATCAGTAGGTGAGATCTTAGATTCAGTGCAAGAGATCACAAAACTGACTTTTCAGTCACTCTGATCAAAGCAAAGCCGAAACAAAGAATATCTGAGGTACTGGGTTCATGCATTAGCAAGGAGGAAGACCTCACAAATGGGGCAGGAAACACTACCATTCTGAGGCCATATTGCACACGTACCCCTCTTCAGGACAGTGCTGAGAAAGTCAGTGTGATGCTCTCATGTTTTCAGATCACAGAGAGGTGCACACTGAGTTATTCAATCCATTCTTGCTTCTAAGAACTAGCACACAGGTGCCATTATAATCAGAACACTGACAAGACACAGACTTTCATGGGTTTTGTTGTTTTCAAGACAGACTACCAACCATACCTGTTTTTAGGGTATGTACTATAAAATCTCCGAGCTATTTTAACTGGAATCACTTAACATTGCCTTTGCCAGGTACTGTTCCTTTAAGAAAGGGAGGAGCCTATAGACTCAGATTTTATCAGGGACTGAGTCTCCACATGGGCACTGAGACTTAGCAGGTATCACCAAGGCTGTTAGCTGACAGAGTTAGTTCTTTCCTTCCACCATATGGGTTTTGGGACTGAACTCAGGTCTTCAGGGTTTATCCACTAAGCCATCTGGTTGCTTTATTGGTCAACTCTTAACAGAATATACCAGCCGAGAGTGACGGAGCACACCTTCAACCCCAGTGCTCGGGAGATTGAGACAGGCAGATATTTGCAAGTTTGAGGCAAGCCTGGTCTACAAAGCAAGTTCCAGGACAGTCAGAGCTCTCTTACAAAAAGGAAAAAAAAGGAAAAAAAAGAAGAAAGAAAGAAAGAAAAGAAAAAGAAAAACCTTTGCCTCAAAAACCACCAAACAACGACAACATAAAAAAGCAGTTCACTCCTCAGTATGTTTCCCTATGTAGCTTTTCAACTGGCAGATCCCCCAGTCACCATCAAAACCTTACCGTGATCAAATTAGATGGCTTAGCACACAGTGGAAGTGTCCTAAAAAGGTCAAGAATCAGTCAAAATGATGCCTTGCTCTAACTGGCTACTTTCATCTCTTACTTAAAGATTTTGATGGTGTCTGAGGCCCGAGAATCTGGGTTTTTGTTTGTTTACTTATTTGTGGGTTTTTTTTTCCAAAATTTCAAGTGAACCCATTACTTTCAGAGAAGTTTCCTTCTTGCTATTTCATACTTTAGAAGTTCCTGTTTTCAGTGCTTGGTAAATCCTATGCCTAGGGACTCAAGATAGCAATAAGCTTCGTCAATATGCAGGAAGAATTAAGCTCCAAGAGGTACAGACTGAATCTCCCCGCACCAGGCTTCAGCCTGTTTACAGCTGTAGGCTTCCAGGGGACAGACATGCCACCAACATTTATTAAAACTGTACAACAAATGATGGCTCACTTCGAGTTAAGAATGGAGGCTCCAGCCTAAATTTTTTGGCCTGTGTTTTTGAAGGGTGAAGCACATGAATAAGTCATTTTTTAATGAGCCATATCTCGAACTAAATTACAGCTAATTACACTGAGCAGGGCACAGACTTGTTACATACCTCCAGACTCAAGTTCAGTGCAAACCGAACTTGGACTGGTTAGGAAACTATAATCAAATTAATAACTTTGAATGGTTAGGTGGCTTCCAGTGTAGCTTGGAACAATGAAAAATTGGTATAGAATTTTCAGAATTTGAGAAAGTTCTCACGATGAATTTAAAATCAGTTTTGCTTTAGCAACGTGCATGGAATCATTGTAAGGGGGAGGGGGGCACATTCTACTCTCCAGGCCTCTACCCTACAGGAGGATGTTCACCTGGCACAATGGGAAGCTGCACCACACTGCAGGGAGGGGCATGTAAATGACATGGCAACAGAGTACTGACCTTGTGCCAGCAACCAGGACACACGAAACATCACAGGCCTCCTCTCCCTGGTGCGATCCTTACTCACTGGCAATGTCCTTCTGAGGGTCACACTAGTCTTGTTCCTTGTCTCCTGTTGCAGACAACTCCCTTCCTCCCATCCTTCAGTGGCTCTAATGACGCTCTGTGCCCTCCCTGACCACTTGAACAGAGCAGCATACCCATAATCCCACACCATGGCTTCCTCACTCCACCTTCCCACAGAGCGAAAAAAAAAATGACAGGATTTTTAAATGCCTAGTTTTTGAGTACCCACCCACACACTAAAGTATCATTATAAAGTATATTATACATATATGCATAAACACATACATCCACTACCTAATTTTATATATAAGCACTTTGTATATGGCTGGATGGGTGGACCGATGAATAATCAGTCCCCTTCTTGATCAACAAGATTGGAGCAACAGTCATTTAGAAGCATTGCTCATATCCCACACACCGTGCGGTTGGTCAAATATACACTCATAGAGGCAGCGACTGAGAAAAGTAAGGGCTGAGGTGCCACCTACAGCATCTAAGGACATCTCTGGCGTGCACACACGAGTGCTACCACCCTAAGACACTACACCGATGTTGTGTTGGTGCCATCCAACATTCACTTGAGACCCAGAATACAAGTCTCAGAGTCCAGGATGGGATCATGATGCTTAAGATAAGGATCAGAGGGGGAAAGGGGAGAGGAACGTGTCTTTCTGCCGGGGGAAACCTCAGAAAGAGAACATCACATCTACACAACTAACCAAGAAAATGGAGATCTGCTGTCTTGTTCATTTGAACAAAATGAGCAGAAAGAAAAGGAGCCACTGGAAATAAAAGTGAAATATAATTAGAATAAACACTGAAAATTAAATAATTTTTGTCCCACTCAACTCTTTTTCCACTGAGAGAATCTGACGTCAGTGCAATTTCAATATAGAAAAATCAGCCTCTGAAGCAACCTGAAAATAGTGAAACTGTTTTTGCAAGAGTTCTGATCAGTTCTGTTAACAGGCTGGTGGCCCACGCACACACGTGCACACACACACGCACACAAGCATGCACGGAGCAAGGTTCCCAGTTACAGCGCTGTTTCTGGGGGCAGCTCTTAACTCGTGGAGCTCTGCCCACAGGCTCAGAAGTACCATGGCTGTCTTGATCTGCCTAAATTAAACAGTCAGCATGGAGCTCCGTGTAACCGCCAAGCCTGGAGTTGTTACACTATCAGTCCTGGCCTAATTTTTCTGAGAGCAGGCTTGCCAGTGCAGTTGGCTGAAAAGATGTGTGTCATAATAATAACAATAACAAAACAGTATAGTTTTATAAACACAAGTTCGAGCCCACCCAAGGACACTGAAAACAAACAAACACAAAAATGACCAATTAATTCAGTTGCTTATGTCATCTAATGGTCCTTAGTCCTCAATATAGAATAAACAAACATGTGAAAGTGTTTTGGGGGAGACTGACCTAGAAATTCTGAAAATTTTTTGGGTTATGGTCTTTAAAGCTACTGGTTGCTGAAAGAGTTTCAGGCTGTGTAGATTTTACTAAGGTGGTCACATTAGAGATTGAAATGTTGAAATTGAAACATTTCTTCCTTTATTTAACACAGTAATGACAAACCATTCCTTAGTACAATGGCATTTCAAAAGGAGACTACATATTGCAAATGAAGCAAAAGCTAATGATCGCATTGTTTTATAATTTAAAGACTTAGTTGAAGCCTGACTTAAAAGCAACATCTTTGTTCTCCCATCTGTTCCTGTACTTTATCAATGACGGCATTTTTCTAGTTAAAGAATAAATAAAACCCAGCCTCACACAGAGGGTAGCTTAAAGAGAACATATTTTAATAGCCCTTCAGATAATTATGACTATTTTTCTTTGAGTCATCAAAACTCAACAAATGATAGGATCTCGAATGTTTGCTCCAGGGTGGGATGTAAGGCTTGCACACTTCTACACTAAAACCCACTAGTCTACCTTCCAGCTGCAGCGTGACCACGGTATTGTAGCATCTTGTACTGATCGTTTTGAAAATACGTGTTTACTAAGTCAGGCAGCTCTTCCAAAAGTTGGTGTACTTCATCGCACAATTTCAAAAATCACAATTTTGAATTAATATAAGCAGCATACTCATGAAAAAAGACGTTAAGTATTGAGATGCTGTCAAGCCCACAATAGCAGAGATACATTTTGTTCAAAAGCCTAATTATGGTGTAAAGGTTTGGTTTTGGTCGCTGGCACCAAACATTTGCAATTGCCCTCTTTGAAATAACTGACTCAATCCTCTCAGTTTTTTTTTCTTTAGGGAAATATTTTACAAACTGCCAAGTTCCATTACCACAGTTTGCCTGTTGTTCTTCCAAGGTAGAAATGACGTCACAAACACAAACCGGCGTGCCCAGGAAACAACTTCATTGCACAAGTGGTTTCTTTGAGATGCAGAAGGACTGCCCGTGCCCCCAAATATCCTTACACATGCTCCCCATTCTGCCACAGAGTAACTTTCCAAACATTACTAGTGACTACTCCATAAACAGCATCGAGCGGAACTAGTGTGCCTGCCCCCTGCAGTGTGCAGCAATAAAGAACACACTAACAACTGTCCAGTCTCAGGCAAGATTGCACTTGGGAGCCTGAAGTGTTACCTGCCACCCCCTTTCACCAGCAAGAAAACGGTCAGTAAGGTTAAAGAGAAAATAACGTTTAAGTGATGTAAGAAAAACAGATTGGGATCTCAGAACTTTGTGAGCATCCTCAGGACTCTCTTCAGTCTTCAGGGTCACATTTTGATGACTTATTTAAAGAGAAAAATCAACAAAACAGTAGGAGAACAGAAAGTAGAGTACGGGGTGTAAGTAGGCAGATACAGCTGTCATGCCCTACCCTGGACTCTTGGCTCTAGCTTCGGGTCTCTATTAAGGGACTCTACTGGCTCCATGATGGCAGTCAACTTGGGTAAATCCTAACCTCAGTCTGCTGAAACTCCTGACCCGGGTCTCATGCATGCAGAAATCACCTTCCCAGGTGATGTGGATCTTCAAGTCAAAGGAGGGGTTGGGGGGAGGGAACCTTGAGACCAGAAAGAATCACAAAAGTGCAACTTTTGNGGGGGGGGGTGGCCCTATGCCACCATTGAACACTGGAGCATTGGGCTGCGGTGTTAATGAGCTCCCTGAAGCTCAAATGTGGAAAACAACACAACCCTCGACTCAAGTGTTGGCTTGTGGAGCAATGGGAGGTGATTAGGTCATGGGGGTTCTGTCTTTTTGAATAAACCATCATTATCACAGTTGTTATCAAAGTGAGTTCAACTCCCTCCTTCTCCCTCTCCTCCTTCCCACCCTCTGTCTCTCCCTGCTCCCCACACAGTGCATAGCAGCAAGTAGACCCTTGTTAAACTCAATCCCTCAATCCCAGGCTTCCCAGCTCTGGATAGATGAATACCCTGAGAAGATCCTGGAGTCACTCTTACTGGAATGAGGCTCTGATGTTTATTTTCCAGTGAGTGGGTCATAGAGAAGGCAGTGTCTCCAGACTGACTCAACTTTTGTGCCCCGAGAATCAGACCAGCCACACAGGATGTTGGAAGCAAATGAGGTACCATACAGGATGGCAGGGACTCTGAGACTCAGGTAAGAGGCCATCCTGTCACCAGGAGGAATGAATGAAGCAAGGCTGCCTTCTAGAGCTAGTGTGGCACTTCCAGTCCCCAGAAGGTGTTCCTCAAGTATGCCAGCTGCTATGGAGCAGAGGAGTGAATATCATCCCTTCCTTTCCTGGTTCCTCTTCCGTCACTTCCACAGTT
Organism: Bramus lutescens; assembly: GCA_001685075.1. Taxonomy (NCBI): domain Eukaryota; kingdom Metazoa; phylum Chordata; class Mammalia; order Rodentia; family Cricetidae; genus Bramus; species Bramus lutescens. The sequence continues at coordinate 27,793 of LOEQ01000760.1, read as the reverse complement.
CCTCTTCCCTCTCTTCACTAATGGCAGCCACAAGGATTGCTCAGGCCTGCAAGAACACTAAGTATTCACTCATTCCTGAGACTAATGCAATACACACGATGAATAAAATTTAAAGCTAATTTTCAAATATTGACGCCAAGAAGCTGTCATGGGGCTTCAAAGATGGCAAAAAAAATTGTTATAAATCAACTAGAAGCAAAGGTAACCATTTTCCCCCTCAAGCATGGCAGGCGTGAGAAGCATGAGACAGAGCGTGAGGCTGTGGGCTGCAGCTTCCAAGCAGCTTCACACCTTCATCTGACTTCTCCGTCCATGGGTCTCACTGTCTGAGAGACCTTCACGATCATACAGCAGTGGTTTGAGACAGGAAACACGAGCTCAAAGCTGAGGCAAGAGTCGTGGTGCCAAAGAGGCACGTGACGATGCAAGATTTTGACAAAAGCAGAAGACACACACTCCCCTTTCCACCTAGACAAGCTTCAACTCCACAACTAACAAGGGTTTTGTGAGTTTGTTTCTGTTGTGTCTTCCCTGAGACTGGCACAGACTGTAGCATTTACACATAGGCTTTAATGATAGCAGAGAAGAAATAAGCCCTGAGGGACCTCCATCATTCTGTCTTCATAAAGATACTTCTATTAGTTGGGCAGTGGTGGCGCACGCCTTTAATCCCAGCACTCGGGAGGCAGAGGCAGGC
>LOEQ01000760.1:0-12778 GCA_001685075.1 Bramus lutescens | reverse complement strand
AAAGGGAACAAACGACTCAGAGGGCAAAGGCAGTTGACCAAGCCTAACAATATGAATTTGATCCCCAGAATTCACATAGTGGAAGGAGAGCACCAACTCCAGCAAGCCGACTTCTTTCCTCTTTATATGTACCATCACACAAACACACACATGCACGCATGTATGTTCCACTCCTAAACAAATGGAATAAATACAAAAAACAATAACAAAAACAGTCCTTCAGACATAGTGGGAGCCTATGGCCTGGCACTTTGTTAATGACATTCCATTGGCATCCCACCCCTGCACTCCCAGCCAATGTCTGTCACAATGGCACCACTTCACAGAACTCATAGGAGTCACCCTCACCACTGGCTCAGCCTCCATGATGTGTTCTCTCAGAACCCTCTAGCCCTAATGTTCCATGATTCTAAACAGGCCTGGGCACACGACTCAAGGGAAACACTCATTTAATTAACTGATAATAACTTACAACCATTTCCTTTCACAAAAGCCATTAGAATTTATCACAGGCAGGAAACTGCCATCTCCTCAACATCTATCTCAGCCTGGAGTAAGCAGAGGAATCTGGCATGTTAAAATGGGAAAGGCTTTGATTTGAGCAAAAAGCATAGGGTGTGCAGGCAGCATAAGAGTCATCTATGAGAAGAAGGTTCCTATGCCTGAAATTATGGGCTAGGTGGCCCTTTCCTTATTGCTTTTTAAATTGTTGCATTAATGACAAAGGAACCTGAGACTGTAGGGAAGAATCTCATCATTCCCCTAGGACTAAACCATCAAGCTTATGATTAGAGTACCAATTCTTACATGACAGCATCAGGGATCCATAAGGAGATGGGCTCCTGCGTTCTCGAATAAAATGGGACAGCTTCCTCTTGAACTCCTCAGTGTCCCGAGTCCTTACTAAATTCCTGACCATCCTTATCTCTCACCTTAACTATCTGCAGGCTAACTGCCACCATGCCCATTAAACGGATGGAAAGATGGAGTCACAGTAGACTTTTAGAACTAGCCAGGGTCACACAAGCATGGAAGACCAAGAGTCAAGATTTAAATCCCTGAAACATCCCCCGCTGTTGCCTCACCAGCCTTCCTCCATGCTACTACAGCACAGGGCCCACGGGTCTGTGTGCCTGTGTTCAACCCCGTGCCAGCCTGCTCACGAGGTCACCACATCATGGGCTCCCTGAAACCCAGCAAGATTTGTGTCATCATCACCTGAGGGTGCTTATCACCCTCTTCCCACCCCAGTTTTCTAGCCTTGCCTCCCTACTGCCGAGACCAGTGGGGGTGGAGTCAACTTGATGGCCTTGCCCCCAGCTCCTGATGAGAGCAGGAGCTCCTAAGGAGGAAGGCACACCTGTGCTGGAACTCCTGAGAAGTGATGGGCAGTTCCGGTCCCATTAATTAGTGGCTGGGGAGCCCAAGTCAGTTGCACATGCCCTCCAGGAGAGTACATCCTGTGCAATTATGTCCTACACATAACACTTGACAACAGACAACTAGGCTATTGGATTGCACACTTCTATAGTATGCTTGTCATTATTTGGAAATACACTTCTACTTACCAAAAACAGCCTCACCATAAAATAGCATGCCATGTTGCAGCTGCTTGTACCTCCTGTCTGTTTCTCTGGTCTCCTGATAGCATCGGAAGGGCAAGCTCAGGAATAAACCTCACCACCCAGGTTTGTGTAACTCCCTTTTATGACATTCTATGACAAAAATACATAACAACATATTTCTCAGGATGTATCCTATCATTAGGCAGCACATGACTGTAGTTATGACAAAGATTTTATTACCCACAAAGCCCAAAATATTTACTATCTGCTTTGTACACACACACACACACACACACACACATACACTCTCATACTCACACACACACAGGCAAGGGGAGAACAAATCCACAGAGAAGGAAGAAGAGAGAACCAGAGGAGATGCCGCTCTGAGGGGTGGGACCTCGGTGAAAGTTCAGTAAAAGAAGCCGCCAGATGCCGCCGAGAAGAGTGAAGATGGCTTTAAAGGGGCAATTAGACATGAGAGACGGGGGTGGGGTGGACTCTATTCTTAATACCTACCTCATCTCCAGCTTCCTGGACCAACACTGGCAAGTGTAAAGCTGAATGTCCATACTGATACGAATAACTGAATAAGAGCTTGGGAGAGGGCTCACTGGCTAAGGCGCTCGCCTTACAAGCATGAGGATTAGAGTTCAGCCCCCTAGCACCTGCAAAAATGCCAGATGGTCATGTAATCTGTAATCCCAGTCTTCAAGAGCCAGGGACAGGATTCCCTGGAACAAGTTAGCTAGGGAGACTACCTGAATTGGTGAGCCCTGGATTTAACTGAGAGATCTGCCTCAATATACAAGATGGAATGTGATGGAGGAAGACATGCTACACCAATTTCTGGCCTCAACGTGCGTGTGTATACATATGCACACATATACTTGCACTCACACATGACTTTATATATATATATATATACATATAAGTTTAATGAATAAATGAGGAAAAGAGATTAGAATTCTAAGTAACTTATTTATAAACATATTATCCTGCCAAGGAAATGAAGCATAATTTCCACAGCTTGAGTGTGGGCTGAGCATAGTGACTTCCTTTCAAAGACTACAATATAGATGGGTGGGAATAATCATAGGAAATGCCCAAGAAGCATCAATGCAGCCCGGAGAGCAAGATGCACATCAGTGGCGACAGGCGGGTGAATGCATGTATGTACATTCACTCTAAATGTGCATGTATGTACAGGGCAGTCCACTAATACACTGTGATGTCAACAGATCTGTCACTCAGGCCCTGCTGTCTTCCTTCCCAAACCCTAGATCCAAAAGAAACAACAGACAAACCAAATAAAGACACTGTACAAAATGCCTGGTTAGTATTTCATAATCTGGGAAGGACACCTAAGCCGAGGAAAGTCTGAGAAACTATAGAATCCTTGGGGGATTCTGACACAGAAAGGTGTCATTAAAGTAAAATGTAAGGAAAGCAGAGAAACTATGGGATTTAATTAGTGCAAGTACCATTATTGGTTCATAAACTGTGAAACACACCACAGGAAGACACTAGTCATAGAGGAAACTGTGAGTGTATGGAAATCTGGGTCATCTTCCCAACTGTTCTGTAGCTCCAAATCTATTCTAAAATGTGCATTCAGCTAAGAAATATAACTTTTAACTAAAAACTGCCCCCATGGAATTCTAAACCCAAGTAAAGCTCAGAGAAAATTAACTCTCAATTAGTTATCAATTACTACAGACCTCCAACTTGATTCCATCACCAGATGGGTGAAAAGAAAGCTGAAGGCAGCAATGCAAAAGAAAACCGGACCTTTCCAGCTGCGTATGTCACATCGCCATGTCAATGCTCAGGTGTTCCTTGCCCAGCTCCCCACAGCTGGCCAGATGTCAGCATCCCAGGCTGAGCAAAGGTCACACAAAGTGCTAGTTACTTCACACTCCTGGGAAGGGAGGGCCCAGGAGAGGAGCACCCAACACATTTTCCAAAATAACTTCTTTCTCAGAATTATTCTCAGACAAGATTGGTGAGTACCCTCCCTAAGCTGAAAGCAGAGGAAAGAGTAAGGAACACAAAGGAGGAAGGGAAGAAATGAACTAGGGTGGAGTTGGGTGGGGTCAGGGACAGAGAGAATCAGAAGCGCAGCTACGAACTGCCAATGAGTATGTAACATCGTGAGTAACGTTTTGCGGCTAAGGTTGAGTAACAGGGATGACACCATGCACATTACACTGTCTGATTTCTGCAAAGGCAGTGAAAAAAAAATCTGAACAAGAATGCAGTAGCCAAAAATGATAATGGTGGAAGTTTCCTGCACAGCCCCAGCCTTTATCCTTTATCTCTTTAGCCATTTAGGGAGTAAGGACTTCCAAAACTTGGCCTACCCAGCTCCCCTGGACCAGAATCGCCTGATGGACAAATAAAGGATGTTGACCCCACATCAGGCTTTATAAACCAGCATCCCAGTTAACAAATTCTTTGGGTGATTCCCATCCCTACCAAAGTTTGGCAACCACTGTGGAGGGTTTGTTCTTTCGCTGTTACTTCCACTCCCTCCCCGCCTTTGCCATCAACAGTCAAAGATGGTGTCTGGTGTTCTTTTGCATATTTGGGCTGTCATTTTAGGAAGACATGCAGGTCAAATATCTCTGAGCAGAAAGGCTGGGGATCAAAGGAGCTTGAAATGCAAGCAGTTTTTCAGATGCTGGGATATTTGCATCTACTTAATGAGAAGTCTTGAGACTGGTACCCAAGTCTAAATATAAACTTCATTTATGTTCCAGACATACCTTGAAACATAGAGCCTGGAGATGATTTTGTGTGAAACTTTGAGCACACCTGTATTCCAACTACCACTACAACACATTGCATGAAGTCAGGTGGGGAATTCTCAACTTGTGGAATCATGTTAGCATTCAAAACACTTCAAATTTTAGAGACTTTGCCATATGTGTGTGTGTATGTTTACCACATATATTTATATTTTTACCATATATGTATGTATATATACATATATATTGCATTACTAAGAAATATAAATTTTTCTGCACGTAGATCATATTATCTTTGTGATTTTTTTAAAAGGAAGTTCTATGTCCTTAAGAGTGTTACCTCTCCTGTCCAGTTTTTTCTTTTCCATTCTTCTGCTAATTATTTGACAATAAAAATCCAACACTTCTGAGGAAACTGCTGCCCATAGTTAATGCATTAAACAGTCTAAAAACATTGAGGAGCTTAGTGTTAATGTAAAAGCCAAATGCCCTGGAAAAGAACGCTGGCTGAAATAATATTTATTATTATATACTGTAGTCTACAAAACAAACTTAACATACAGGAGTATATGTAATAAAATTACAATAAACTTGTGAAAAATCGAAACAAGGAAATGAAACAGGAGAGCCAATTAAAACATAGTGTAAGCTGTCTTACAGTTGAGCCGCAGATGTGATTTCTGAATTCTAAAACAAAGGGAACCAGAGTCAGCAACATAATTCATGTTAATCATGCTGATGCCACACTAATTTCTCAGGAGCAATATTCCCAAGGTGGTCCTCAGGTACTGGTTCTCGAAGTAGGATCTCAAGGCCAGCAGGATGGGCACTCTCTGTCAACCTGCTACAAATGCACAGACTAGAGCTTAGGGTGAGACTCAGCCACCTGTGTAACAAACCCTGCAAGTGATTGTCATGCCAGCTGCACACTGAGGACCCCTGCCTTGCTTTATCTTCATACGGCGGAGGTTGCTTACACACCTGTCCAGAAACATCCCAACACCCCACCCCAGGGGGTTTCCCCATGGCAGCTCCTAGTCCATACTTCAGCATAATGAGGGCAAAGCTGATCTACAGAGCTAGGAAACATGGGGCCCGGTAGACAGCTGGGTTGTGTAAAGGAAGTCCAGGCTGTGTGATCCACGTCTCCCTGGGTCTGGCACAAGCCGACATGCTTCAGAACATTTTCTGGCTAATGGATAAATATGTGCACGGTTGGACATCCACTCCACAATAACCAGTGATTGTCCCCTGTTTGGGTACCTATAAGCAAATACAGAATGTCATTTTGAAAGGCTGTAAAATGTTTTCAGGAATTCGTTTTTAGTTAGAGGAAAATGACATTATAATCAAACATCTTCCTGTCTTACATTTAAAGAAAATAGTAAAATTTGCACAAAAGCCTTCTAGTTCTGCCATCCAGTAAGAATATATTTAATACTAGCCCCGTTTTACAGACGAGGAGCACCCACAGGAGGGTACAGTTGCCAGTGGGCTCATCACCCGTAAGTCCTCTGACCCCTGACCTGGATGTTCCCTTGACTTTTCACAAACATCAGCGTCTGCTGAATAGCAGCAGAGCGCAGGCATCTCTGGTCTCTGCCACTTTCCTAGCATTTCGGGGGAGGTCTGCCTGTCCTCAGCACGACACAGGATCCCACAGGTAGCAGATAGCAGACCTTTGCTTGGTGAGAAACACACAAGGCTCAGAAGCCAGACATCTCGGAAGTGTGTTTCACTCTTCCTAGAGGAAGTGCTGGTAATGGGTAAGAAGAGGCTTAGGGTGGGCTGCCAGGGTCCAGAATCTGCAGCAGAAATTGCATTAGAGATTGCTTCCATGGCTAGTGCCCCCAGGCAACCTAGGAAGACTCACCCCAACCCATGTAACACTTCTCATCTGACTTTTCTTCCTGGGAAATCCTGATCTGACATACCATTTCATAAGGCTCACACACACCTGGAAGCTCTTCCAAACCTCCCAGGTCAAGAGCCTGTGGTCTAGGTGGGGATGAATATTTACCATCATTATCAGAAAGTTACAATCAGGGCCTAAATCATCTCTGGGAAGGTCACTTTCTTTCTAACTGATTCCAGGTCACAAGCCTTCAACTAGGCTGGAGTCGAGGAGTTGACATCAACACATCAACTATTCATCCAATAAACACGTATCAGACACCACTATGCACCAGCAACCATGCGGGGTGCTGAAATAGGGAAATCCAGAGAGGAGAGGAGAACCAAGTGGCAGCATAGCTGGGGTGTGCCTCTTGCACCGTGACCTCACCCAGGGTGAACCTCTGTGGCTGCTACAACATAGCTAACATCTGGTGCATGGGGTCTCTTCCTCTATCTGCTGGGGCAACAGCATCTTCTGTTGGTTTCTTGGTCACCATGTCCCTTGATGATGTTGGTGTCTGAATAGTGTAGACTGGGGCAGAAGTGGCCCTAGGTCCCTTTGAGCATTAGCTACAGACTCCACTCTTCTAACAGACATAATTCACACTGTCTTCATCTTCCTGTCTCTCTCCTCTTTTCTTATTGCCATACTTTCTGCTGTCTCTTAAGTTCCAGATCGCTGCTGTGCTGATGTGGGGGGGAAAGTGCTCACTGTTCCAGAAGGGATGGGACACGTTGGAAAGTGGATACAATCAACAAAGTTCTCTACAGTCAAAAACTTTGTTTCCCAAACCTCAGATTTAGCACCCTTGCTAAAGGGCGCTGTATTAAGGCAGAGAAAATGCCAGGAGCAAGAGTCCTGACAGGTATTCTCAGAAGGTTAAAGGCTGGGGAGACCTGTGGTCCTCCTGTCCAGTTTTCAACAGCATTAAAGAGTTGTGGGAGCCTCAAGTGCCTCAGAAACTTTGGCAACTGAGGCAAGTACACACACACACACACACACACACACACACACACACATACCATGAAACATGGATTGTTGAAGGATATTGCTCACATAAGGATTTGCACTAATTATCAAGTCTGGATACAAGCTTCCTTGCTTAATGAATACCATTCATTTTCTCGAAGCAATTAATGTTAAGGTTGCAATGACTGGCTCCTATTTCCTCACACCCAGGAACCTGTGAACTCTGAGCCATTGCCTCCAAAGTACCTGATGCCAAGCTTGGCTTCCCTCAAAGTGATGATCAGCCAACCTACAACTTATTCCCACTGGCTTTCCTGAGGGAGGGCTGGGTCAACAGGCAAAGTCAAAGAATACTTTCCTCAAAAGTCTGGATTTTTCTTTCTGTGCTGTTTCCTCACTCACTGTGACCTTTTCTCAATGAAATAAAGAAGCACAAAAGGATACAAAGCAATGGAAATGGCCTTCCTCACCTAACAGTTTGCATAAAGTTCCTTCAGTTTGGGGAGTCTCCTCTCATTAGGAAAGGGTTGTAATATACAGACATAGTGTTAATTTTAATCTTACTGGTAAATCTGAACAATAGAAATAAAATCCTATTAACTGAAAACATCACACACCTCCAAAGTGTGCAAATGCTACTCCTACATACGTCGGGAGGACCAGACCTCATTTGCGAAAGAGCTTCGCAATCAGTTTCATCAGCTAACACAGACTGCCTTCTCCAGGTTGGGAAATTGAGGCAAAAAGGTAGGATGGGACGTGCATAACTAATAAGGATAGGGCAACACCCAAGCTTCAGTCTCTCTATAACCCTTCTCTTTACTGTTTTATCTTAACGCCAGTCTCACCTTCCTGCACTGCCAACCACCCTAAAGGACCCTGCCCGCTGACCCCTTACCTGTGTCTTTCGGTCCTGCTATGCCTGCTTACTTAAATCCTGTATGACAGCCTATGTATTCTTGTGTTTGGACCCTGCTTCTACAACTCAGTTAGAAGTTCTCCAAGAGCTAGAAACAAGATGACTCACCAGTGTGCCCTCACTAGATACATCACAGGAAACCACAGAATACATGCTAATATGATTTGTTTCATTTTTCATATGAGAAAACATGGGTGCCTTCAGCTTAAAAAAAATAAAAAGAGAAACACATGGAGTGGCAAATGAAACTTTAAGGGGAAATGCACAGAAATGTGCATAATTCAGCCTCTCTCCGCTGCCTAGCCCAGCACTGGAGAAGTGCTAAAATAGACCTCACAAGGTCCAGTTGCTTCTACTACTAATCCAGTGTCTAGGGAAGCAGGTGAAGGGCACATCCCTTCCCATCGCTTTTACAGAACCTAATGAACTAAAAGGGAGCTTTAAATACATTGCCCAGCCAGGCAGTGGTGGCGCACGCCTTTAATCCCAGCACTGGGAAGGCAGTGGCAGGTGGATCACTGAGTTTAAGTCCAGCCTGGTCTACACAGAGAGACCCTGTCATCATCATCATCATCATCATCATCATCATCATCATCATAATAATAATAATACATTTCCCAGAGGCAATTTACCAAACTAAATTGCAAACAGAATGGAATGACTGAAAAGCAAAATGTGAACTTATGAAATATTAACATAAATTATACCCATTGCCCAAACTTTTCCTCCTAAAAGAGTCAGGAACTCCGACTTCATTCTGTACCTTACACAAATGGACAGGAATCTTCCAAGAATGCTGTGCTCTGCCTGCCTCTGTATCCCAAAGAGCAGCTCAAAGTACTTAGGACCTATGGAATCACACTAACCTAAGTCATTTAGACAGCCTTAGAATTCAACATCAGTGAAAGTCGAACAGAAGTTCCACCTCTGTCATTTGCCCTGGTGCTGATCTCCATTCTTGGCCTTTACTGCCAGACGGTGTTTGTCACCTACTCTCAGGGCCACACCCGGGAATGTCTCTGTTCAGAAACTTACATCCCTTAACAGCCTCCTGCCCTTCTCCGGCTACACCTGATTTGGGTTGAGTTGAGGCGCTGCTTTCTATTAGCCCTTTAGGCCCTTTTTGGCCATGTGTCCTTCTTTATTTTTAACATCTGTCCCACGCACCCACTCCTCCCTGCCCTCTCTCATTCATCTTGCCTTTCAGCCTTATCTAACTGGTAAAACTCTACCCAAGTCCAATCTTATCATCTGTTGCCTCTGCTCAGATACAAGCCAGAGTCACATACCTGGAGCCACTGTGTGCATGTGTGTGTGTGAGCGTGTTTGCCTGTGTTTGAATATGCAAGTGTGTATAAGTGTGTACATATGTGTATGAGTGTGTACGTGTTCATGTGTGCATATGGTATGGACAGGTATACACACAGGTGTGTGCTTATACCTGTGGAGGCCAGAGGTCAAGCTCAGGTGTCTTAGTTGTTCCTCTGCCTCATGTTTTCTATTTGAGACAGGGCATTTACTTTTACCTGGAGCTTGTTAGTTTGACCAGACATCAGCCGGCAAGCCCCAAGTTTCACCTGTTTCTACCTGGCTGGCACTGGGATTGCAAGCATGCACCACCACACCTGAATTTTTTTGTTTGGTATGGTTTTTATGTGGGTTCTTGGGATCCAACTCAAGTCCTCAATGTCTGCATTCTGTGGGCTGTGTCATCTCTCTGGCCCCAAACCTAGAGTTTCAACTCTTGGTTGGGTCTTGGCATATCTTCAGATTTCTTTTTGCTTCCCTCTCATTTCTTCCAAAACTGCTCCAAACATTGTCTTCACGATCTCTACCCTACTATACCTTGCTATGAAACACTAATGCTAACTTGAAGCTGACTATCTCAACTCTAGACCTTTGAAAACCATTTATTCCCGGTTCCTGTGATACCATGCCTTCACACCTATCCTTCTGAGCTTTCCTGAGAGAGTTTTCTCCCACCCACCCCTCCACTCTTGCCTCATCACATCCCTACGACTCCATTCTCTGTCTCTTCCTTAACTCTTAGCGTTCTCCAACATTAGCTCACACAGGTGGTTCTAATGATCTCCGTATGAAGATGACTCCCAGATTCTCCATCACCCGTCTTCTCAGAGATTCAGGCTCACTCAACTGTGCAATGAGCACTTCAAAAGAATCAGTCATCACCGTGGCCTCCACACCCATCTCTCTCTTACATAGACTCTAAGTCCTTATTCACACTAGGACCTGAGGAGTCACTCTGGCGTCTCTCGCATCCCTGGCTGTGGCCATGTTACACATACTGGGCACCTCTCAAGCCCATCTCCTCCCTCGCCTTCTCCACTGCTTTCCTGCATGAATGCGCCTCTCACATCTGGCCTATTACGCCAATAGCTTCCTGCCATCAAGCCTCAGATCTATGACCCACTGAGCTGCCATGGCAACCCATCCCAAAGGGAAATCCCTGGTTAAAATTCTACGGTGGTCCTCTGATGCCTATAGCACATGCTCTGAGACTTCATAGCACACACCTTCGTCTTCACAGCCATGCCCCATCTACATCATTCTCCTGTACAGTTCCCAGCCCCCACCCATGCTTAACACTCCCTCACCATTAAGACGCTCGCACTGGCAAGCACCGAAAGTGGCACATTAGCACTATTTGGGCTGTAGCCTACAATGCCTTCTCTCTTTTTCAAAAAATTATTTTGAGATTTTATTTTCCCCTCTCTTTTCTTCTTCCATATCATCCTATGTTCACTGCCCCTTGCTCTCTTTCAGATTCTTTTTCTTTAATTGTGGTTTCATTCATACTCCCACACACACCTACACACTCCTAAATACATAAATACAACCTGCTTGGTCCACATAATGTGACTTACATGTATATATTTTTTCAGGGCTGACCACTTGTACTAGGTAACTAATTTGTGTGCTCTTCCCTGGGGAAGACTATTTCTCCCACTATCCGCCTTTCTTGGTTTTCTGTAGTTCTTTGTCTATGGTTGAGACCTTCCACATAAGCATCCCCATTGGTTTCATCCTTGTTCAGGTCACATTTAGGCAGTGAAACTTCATGAGTATAACTTCCCTAACATTTCTAGGAGACGCCATCTCACAGAAAACTTCCTATTCTTCCGGCTCTTACATTTTTCCTGCCCCCTCATCTGCAATGATCCCTGAGCCTTAGGCACAGCTGTGCATTGTGTCATCAGGTGGGACTTTGGGTCCACAATTCTGCATCTGACTGGCTGTGCTTTTCTATAATGGTCTCGGTCTGTTGCAGAGGAAAGTTCCTTGATCAGGGTGAGGACTACCCTTATCTGTGTGCATAAGGACAAATATTGAGAATGTAGTTAGGAGTTGTGTTGGCTAGTAACGTGACAGTTGCAGGCTCTCCTCCAAGATCCATAATTTCACTAGCTCCATATAGGAGAGGTTGACTAAGCTCTCAGCACTGGGCGTGATTTCCTTCTTGCTGAGTGTACCTTAAGTTCAACTAGAGAGCCGTTGGTTACCTATGGCCCCCGTTCAGGGTTAGCGTGCCCTGCTGGTCATTGTGGCTCAGAGTCAGCATAGCTGAGTGGAGCTATTGTTTGCCTCCCTCCTTTGGAAGATTATGTGTGTCTTCTGGTACCACCGAAGCTAGTCCTCAGGGGGACAGCCTTCAGGCTAGACCCAGTTTAGGCGCTCCGGGCCCTGTGTCTGAAGTACATGGTGTCTTCAGCAAGAGGGTCTTAGCTCCCACTTCTGGGGGGCGGGGTAATGACAATAGCAATAGCCTATGTTTTGAGAGTCCCTTGGACAACCCTAACCAACAACTCAAAAGAAAGCTTCACATGCTTACTGTTCAGGTTTTTGTTAGATAGTTTATGGCTCTTGGGGGCACCATTGTCAGCCCAGATGAGAAATTTTCACTTAAACTATAGAAGTATACTTATATATCAATTTACATTTTTAAATTATTATAGATATTTTTAGTAGTTGATAGTATGGTTCCTTATGATTTTTTCAGATACCCTGACTGTTGCTTTATCCTCATTTCTCCTTATTCTGTATTTATCTCCCTCTGCTGTCACTAATTAGAGTACCTCCCCCCATTTTTCCATAATGGCCCTGTGATCCAAACAGAGAGTTCTCAAGAGAAGAAATATAAATGGCTATAAAAATATCTCAGAAAATAAAATAAGATAAAAAATTCATCATCTCTAGATTTAGGGAAATGCAAATCAAAACAACTGAGATTCCATCTTCCCTCAGTCAGAATCACAAAGATTAATGGAACAACTAACATCAAATGCTGGGGAGGTTGTACAGATCTGGGGGGGCTGTGGGGGTGCACACCTCACTCACTGCTGGTGGGATCCAAACAGCTGCAGCCACTATGGAAATCAGTGTGGAGAAGTCACAAAAAGCTAAACATAAATCCACCATACCACCCAGCTCTGCCATTTTTTGGTATAAACCTGAAGGACTTGCCATCCTAGTCTACAGACACTTGCTCGGTCACGCATGTTGTTGCTCTCCTCCCAATAGCTAGGAAATAAAAACAAGCTAAATGTCCTCCAGCTGACGACTGGATAATAAAGATGTGGGGCATACATGCTATGGGATACTATTCAGTTGGGAGAGAGAGAGAGAGAGAGAGAGAGAGAGAGAGAGAGAGAGAGAGAGA
>LOEQ01000759.1:288061-311452 GCA_001685075.1 Bramus lutescens | reverse complement strand
AAAGGAAATGGACAACTTTCTGGATAAATATCACTTACCAAAATTAAATTAAGAATAGATAAGCAAATTAAATAGACCTATAACTGCTAAAGAAATAAAAAACAGTCATCAAAAATCTCCCAACCAAAAAAGTCCAGGACCAGATGGTTTCAGCACAAAATTCTACAAGATTTTCAAAGAACTAATACCATTACTCCTCAAATTGTTCCACACAATAGAAACAGAAGGAACATTGCCAAACATTTTATAAGGCTACAATTCCCCTGATACTCAAACCACACAAAGATATTAATAAGAAACAGAATTACAAACCAATTTCACTCAAGAATATTGATGCAAAAATGCTCAATAAAATACTGGCAAACCGAATCCAAGAACACATCAGAAAATATATAACTCAATGAAAACAATAATAAAAAAAGATTCACAAGTTAAGATTAAAAAAAAAAGAAAACAGAGAACAATGAATCTATGTGACAGCCTTCTTGTTTTTACTCAGTTAGGTTCTAAGCCCAGGGAATGATGCTACTTACTCACTTTGAGAGTGGGTCATCTTACTCAGATACCCTCCCACAAGGATGCCCGGAGACTAATGTAATCAAGATAATCCCTGGCAGGTACGCCTGATGAGTTCAGATCCCATTGCTGTTGACAGTCATCACCAAGGACCACAGGCACAGTCTACTGGAGACTACAGTGGGGACCCGGGACCTTGAGGTGCTATTTTCAAAGACTATGCTGCAACTAAGTGTAGTGAAACAGAGGCAGAAAGATAGCTACAAGTTCAAAGCCAGTAGGACTACATAGTGAGTTCAAGAACAACCTAGGCTACTGAGTAAGACCCTATCTAAATAAAACAAAGCAAAATATAGTGTTGGACCATCTGGCTATCTCTCAATCAGTGGGTGAGAAAAGTATGGAGTCACAAACTACTCCCTGGACAGGATGGCTACATTACAGCTTATATATTTCTTAATCATGGCTCCTACTGCTAGAAGACACAGGGAATTGTGTCCTGTAGAGAATGTCACCCATTGTGCATCGCAGTAGATGCAAACACTTAAGAAAACTGCTAGAACCTAGACCTAGGTGTTAGGAAATGATAACCTGAGAAATAATAGGTCAAGGAAACCGTGAAGATCCCACAGACCAGACTGACCAGATTAATTCAAAGTAGCCAACTCTTTAAGCTATGCTGAGTGGAAACACCACCCCTTCTGCTCAAGTTAAATAAGACGTCATCTGTATTTTAATATATGCTTATTAACAGTTGTGAAATATAAACTAAATGAATAAAAAGGTATTGTTTCTCTTTATCTGATTTTTAACGTAGGATCACAGCACACAGTGCTGGCAGGAGCTGGAGGAAACAGGTCCCATCATATTGTGTTAACAAGATATAAATCAAGGCAATCATGAGCTTTCAATCCTATACTCAGTTACAGGGCCTGGGGGCCATGAAAGGATGCTGTGAGCCTCCGAGATGCTTCCAGCGGCATCCTTGGCTTATCTGCAATCCATCTATTGCAGGGAAGCTTGGTGAAACTTGCTTCACTCTGAAGGGAGATGGTTAGAAGAGATTTCAGAAGATGGAGTGGGAAAGCTGAAAGATCCTCGCATTTAAGACTCTAAGAAGGTGGGGATGTATAATCCTATTTTAGCAAGAATAAAAAGAGAATTGGACATAATTCAAGGATCTTCATGATGGGACATAAGATAATAACAGAAATTCTGCTTTACTTTGCTCATTACAAATCCATGACGATTAAATATCCAAAGAGCCTTGTGGTGTCTACAGAAAGATGAGCTCTGTGAGGTGTCGATTTTCTGGAAAAGCCCTCTCTGAATTCCCAAGCACATATCTCCTCTCATCTCCTCTTCTTTTTCTCTTTTCCTTTCCTCCTCCTTCTTCCTCTCTCCCTCCCTACCCCCTCTTTCCAATGCATACACACAGAGAAATCCTTTTTTAATTAAGAAAGCAGTGTGGTCCTGGTATAGCCCTATGCAACTTCATCACCTTACCAGTCACTGAGCCGAAGGTCCAGGCTGAGTCACTGAGACACTCTCCTTAGAGCCCCCAGGTCCAAGGAAACTAGGTAGGGCCTGGAAATGGTGGAAACAACTGGTTAGTTCGTGCACCACTAGAAACAGTCCTTCTCTTCCAGTGATACACACTTTTTTCCTGAGCCAGCCCCTACCATTTCTGATCCTGCCTCTGATCTCAGAAAGATATGTATCCATGTGAGGCCACTAGCAAACATTACAAGGACTTTACTAGCAAACATACAAGGACGAAGTCAATACAGTCTAGGAACACAATGCAGATATAGGTTTAGTTTTGCACATTAGAGGAAAAGACCCATGTCTGGACACTTCTCTAAGCAGGCTTTGTCATCATCCTCCAGGGCCGTATTCTCAATGCTCACTAGACATCAGCATCAATATTGCCTGGGGACTTGCTAGAAATAAATGTTCTCTAGTCCCAACCTGGACCTACTGTGTGAAGTCGAGACTAACAGATGGGGTTTGCACATGTGTCTGAGGAACTTCTAATTAGTAATACGAAGTGATAACCACTTCTCTGAGCACAGGGAACAGTCCTACATGCAGGGTGGAAACATCAAGAACAAAATATCTTGTCTCTCTGCTAAAATGCAATGCAAACCTCTTCCAGGCTTGGGGGTGCATGAGACTACCCTGGGCAATCTCTAGGAAGTCTGATACTGGCATGTTAAGGCCAATGGCTTCAGTATCCTTGCGAGTAAAATCCAGATATCAGTGTTCCAGAGGGCTCTGACTCCAGTGGAAGCTGAGAAACGGTGACTTGGAAGGCCGAGAAAGGAGGATGGCAAAGACCTAGAGGAGAGCAGTGGTTTGGAGATTCAGAGTGCAGGGTCAAGCCTCCTCAAAGGTTTTATTTAAGCCGAGGAATTCTCTTTTCCTCTTAGGGCAAATGAGGATTATAAAGTCTGGTTTCAGAGATACTGGGAAGAATTCACATCTCACAGAGAGAGATTTGCTAATGGAACTGCTTGTGGATGAACAGCAAAAGCTTTTTTCCCATTACTCATTTGTCTTTGAACAGGGCCTATTTATCCAACTAGTATAAATAGCAATACACCAAGGAAGAATTAGTAATGTGTTTGCTTACAAGGTCTTCCCCACACCCTTGAGAAGTCTAGAATAGAGCCCACACATGGGGCTCAGCAAAGGACTGCCCCCCCCTTGCTGTATGTAGGGCAGATATCTTCTACATGAATGCCAGGATTAGAGTGTTGATTTGGATGAATGACTGAGGCCTACCCTGGGTGGGTAGGGCTCACACCTGTGGTACGTAGAGAGACTCATTTGGTGTGTCAATCATCTGCCGAGAACAGGCATTCTCAGAGAGGGAGGAAGTTAACTCTTCTTTGGTACAGACATCAGGGAAATTGGAGTCGAGGATGGAGCTCCTTAGTCTTGCAGGGCAAATATGACACCCTGCAT
The DNA here is from genome assembly GCA_001685075.1 of Bramus lutescens. Lineage (NCBI taxonomy): Eukaryota > Metazoa > Chordata > Mammalia > Rodentia > Cricetidae > Bramus > Bramus lutescens. The sequence goes on along the minus strand of LOEQ01000759.1, from coordinate 307,966 downwards.
GCAGATGAGAGTGGGATCTGGGAAGAGAAATTCTCGGACAAAATCAAGGCCTCCTAGAACCAAGAGATAGGTCTGGGGAACTCAGAAGCAATCTGGGAGCCACGTCAGCTAGACTTACAAGCTATGGAACCCCTTTCCTTGGCTCTAAGTGTCCCCTGAAGCACCACCCTTCACCCAGGGACAGGAAGCCAGGGGTCCTCTATCACTCTTGACCAGTTGGACAGTTTCCAAGACCTGATAACAAGGCAGAAAAGACTGGATTTTTTTTTCTTTCTTTGATGCTAGAGCATCCCACTCTGGATTGCTAAACAGGTTAAATTAGGGTTTTGTGCCATTAAAGAGGAAGGCATTCCTGTAAATGTTCTGCCCTTAGCTCTATCACTCACTAGGCAAATAGCCTGAAACTAGATACCCTGGGTCCCCGACTGAAAAGGCAAGCTCCAGAACAGACATGCACTTGAACTCCTGTGTACAACTCAAATAAGAATCATATATTGCATGTCGAAACTCAGAACATACACACACAGACACACACAGACATACAAACACATACATACACATGCATACATTCACATAAACACACACATATACGTGCATACATACATACATACATGTTGAGAGCTGAATTTCAGGTAAAAATGGTTCTCTCCATTCAGTTTCACTTCAGTGCCTCTCTGTTTCTGTCTGTCTGTCTCTCTCCCTTCTCTCTGTCCATCACAAACACACAGAGAATTTCCTTTTTATTCAAGATAAGCTTTACAATGTGTCGAGGAATCAACAAGGGAATGTCACATGCCCAAGACATCATAGAGTTCTAGGCACCTGTATGCCAGCTCCCCCTCATCCTGTGCTTCTGCTGCATCATTGACTAAAGAAAGACATAGGAAGAGCAGGGGACTCTCTAGGGAGCCACATCTGTACTGCCATAGCTGGGCACCTATGACAAGGGGGAGGGAGCCATGGGGTCCTGAGCAGCACTTGGGGGAGGGCAGTTAGTCCACCCCCCTTAGTCTCTACTTTAACACACTGCTAAGCAGAACTGTGCTAGAGACCTGTGTAGCCTTAACTGCCTTCCCCAGCACTGCTTTTCCAAGAAGGTCATTGTCTGAGAGTGGAGGCAAAGCCAGCTGGTAGTTAACAGGTTCTGCCTATTGAGGACAGTGCTCAAGCATAAGCCAGAGGTCTGTTACTCTTTCTGGTCAACCTCAATAGATTTATGCCATTTTCTTACCCCTTCTCACAGTTCTTTCTAAGCACAGAGTTACTCCCTCAGAGACCCCTGCTGAGCCTCTTGTCTACTAGACCAGACTCATCCTTCAACACCTGAAACAGCTGTTCCTGTGGGCCTCTACCAGCTGACATAGGGCTGATGCACTCTGAATCTGCTGTAGCAAAGGCAGACAAGCAACCAATAGCTTTCTGATCAGCAATCTTCTCTGTTGACTGAGATTCCTGTCCCACCAGGTCCCCCAGCCATTTAGTCCCAAGAAATCACATAGAGGTCTACATTAGTTGTAAACTGGTTGACCCATTAGCTCAGGCTTCTTATTAACTCTTATAACTTATATTAGCCCATTATTCTTGTCTATGCTAGCCTCATGGCTCGGTACCTTTTTCAGTGAGGCAGTCACATCTTGCTTCCTCTGCAGCTAGGTCATGACTGCAGAGAGAGCTTTCCTCTTCCCAGAATTCTCCTGTTCTCATAGACCTGCCTCTACTTCCTNCCTACACTTCCTGCCTGGCTACTGGCCAATCAGCATTTATTTAAAATATAATTGACAGAATACAGACCATTGTCTCACACCACTTCTCTCTTTGTTCTTCTCTGGCCAGGCACTGAGATGTCAGCTTTTATTGACAGAGTCCACAGGTTCGAGGCAAGGGTAATTCAATCAGTATCTGTCTTTGAAACGGGTGTCAGTGCTGAAGGCTGGACAACCAATGTGTAGAGTTCTGGGGTTGCTGCCTGTCCAACACTACCTGGAAAGGAGAACCTTCAAAGAATTCCTTACAGAGGAGGGATTCTTGTGACATCTAGAGCCACGATCCTAGGAAAGTAATATGCAGATGGATTACAAGAGTCAAGTGTCCAGCTATGGCATCCCAAAGCTTTTGTTCACCCACTGTGGCAACAGGTTCAGTACTCAAGCTACACCTCCAAACACTGCGTATTCAGAACAACTCTTCAGCACTTATATCCCCCTAGCTCATAAAAAGAAGGTACCAGCATTTGAATTTTCTGTTACTTCTTTCTCTTGCTAAAGGTGTCACATTATCTCCTTAAAGATAATCCTTGTTTCTCTTGTCTTTTCTTTTTTGGTTTATTTATTTGTTTATTTGTTTTTGTTTTTTGGGACAGGATTTCTCTGTGTAGCCTTGGCTGTCCTGGAATTTGTTCTGTAGGCCAGCTGGCCTTGAACTCCCAGACCTGCCTGCCTCTGCCTCTCAAATGCTGGGATTAAAGATGGGCGCCACCACTGACCATCTTAAAGATAATTCTTACTGAGGATGTTCAGATGTGTCCTTTGAGTCACTTCTAAGGTCTAGTGGCATTCCCTCAGATACAGAAGGACACTCTGCTAGCCCAAACACAGGGGCCTCTGTTCTCAAGGAAAGAACCCCTAAAGAGTCTGTACAATAACAACGGTTTTGAAGTTGGAGAGCCCACTCAGCCACGGGAGCAGTTATTTTCATTGTTGTAACCATACACCAGACAAGAACAACTTCACAAAGGAGAGGCATATTTGGGCTCAGAGTTCAAGGGTACCATGGCAGAGAAGGCCTGGCAGCAAGAACGTGAGATGACTGGTCACATTGCATCCGTAGTCAGGAAGCACCAAGAGGTGAATGTGAGTACGGCTGCTCGGCTCATTTTCTCCATTTCATTCCGTCAGGGCCTCCAAACAACGGTATGGGGCTGTCCACATTCAAATATGGGTCTTAATTAAGCCCCTATGGAAACACACTTGCAGGTGCCCCCAGGGGTGTGTCTCCTAGGTGATCCTGAATCCCACCAAACTGATAATCAGGATTAATCATTGCATCGACTCATGCTTCAGAACCCAACAAGGAACTGAAAGTTCCTCAGGGGCCTGGAGCAAGTTACCAATAGAGCCTGGGATGCTCTCTGGGCTCCTAACTCCGGCATTGTTTCCACAATACCATAATGAACCAATATTTCCTGTTAAAGAGCCAGGTAGCACGCCATACAGTCTCGGCACCGCAGCAACTCAACTCCACCATCAAGGCACAGAGCTGGCACAGGCAATGTGGAACTGAAAGCTATGGCTCTGTTCCCAGATAATTTCATTAACCAGAACCCACATGAGGAGTCTCTAAGAATCCGCTATCTTTTGTAGCCCCTTGTTCTACACAGCACAATTAGTAAGGGTGAAAAATCAGGTCCCTCAGAGTATGTGGGAGACCTTCAGTCTGATGTGGTGGCAGAGGACCAAAGAAGAGCCTGGACACTTGGTTGTTACCCAGCCAAGTTTCCAGAACCAGACCCTAAGCTAGAACGCTGGGGTCTCTACTCTGCCAGACTCTTAGACAAGACTGGAAGGACATCTTGGTGTTCTGAAGTGCTGTGAGGCTGCCCATGGGCTGCTCTGGATGCTCTTGGAGCTTGGACTTCAGAGTGACTCCAAAAGATAAACCAGCTGTCATTGTCATTGGGGGAAATCAGAAGACAGGAACTCGACTGCTGCCAAAGTAGATTGTCTTTAACCACCTCATTGAGCTTAAGTGTTGCCATAGGCTTCACATCCCAGCGACTCTACAAAGCAGGTATGGTCAGCCTGGAGGCTGAGGTCAGAGACAAGGAGATTTACCAAATCCACACAGCTCAGGAGTAGTAAGATTGGTGTTCTAACCCAGGATCTCAAGTCAAAGCCATTGTTCTTCTCCATTGTGTCAAGACGGCTATTGTATAAGTGCTTCCTTATTAGAGCTAAAAAAGATACAGTTATCTTAACCAATTGTTCAAAAAAACAGACATCAAGTGATACAAAGCACTTTCTAGGTAGTCAATTGAAACCATTGCATTGGAATGCAAAAGGAGAATGTGCTGCTGTTGCTGTTGTTATTGTTGTTGCTGCTGCTGCTGTTGCTGTTGTTATTGTTGCTATTGTTGTTGCTGCTGCTGTTGCTGTTGTTACTGTTGCTGTTATTGTTGCTGCTGCTGTCACTGTTGTTACTGTTGCTATTGTTGTTGCTGCTGATGATGGTGCTGTTGTTACTGTTGCTGTTGTTGATGCTGCTGCTGTTGTTGTTGCTGCTGTTGTTGCTATTGCTGTTGCTGTTGTTGTTGATGCTGTTGTTGTTGTTGTTGTTGCTATTGCTGTTGCTGTTGTTACTGTTGCTATTGTTGTTGTTCCTGTTGCTATTATTGTTGTTGCTCCTGTTGCTGTTGATGTTGTTACTGTTGCTATTGTTGTTGCTGTTGTTGCTTTGAGACAGGCTAACCTTCAACTCACAATCCTCCTGCCTGTCAAGTTCTGGTACTATAGGTCTGTACTACCATGTCCAGCAAGAGAATTATTTTATTAGTAATTACTTCCCAGTTATAACATGGGAATATGTAGTTTTGTCACATTATAAAAAATTCTGATGATATATGAGAGAGAAAAATCTACTCAGTGTAATTCAGATCCACAAATCATCATCTCTGAGATATTGCATCCAACTCCTGATCTTTCACAAATTGTCACCCTTGGGCCAGATAGTCAATGGTACCAACAGGGCCTCACCCCCAGAAGAGGACTTTTCTCCAGGACAGTGAATACCAGGGCCAGGCCCAGACTGATGACCTTGGGAAATATTGTGTCTTTGAAAACTCACACCTTTTCTTCCTCCACCCCCACTCCAGGAGGACCCCAACCATCTGCGGGAATTTCTCCCAAACATCAAATATGACTGAGTTTTCATGACTTCACTATGACCCTGCCTACATTTCCTATAAACCAGGGTTAATGAATCTTAAAGGCTTTGCTGTGAGGACAGAGTTTCTCTGAGAAACCCATATGAGGAACATACCAGGAGGTCCTGGTACTAATGGGGCATCAATATTTCCTAAAACCCATGCTCATGGCTTCTTGGTTCATCAATAAACAGGATCACAGTCATCTCGGAGGTATCACCCAGCTGCGGAGGACACTGGTTGCTGGTTTACAGCAGAAAGCACATTCCAGGCCCTGGTCTGTGGGACTTGGTTTTGTATTTTTAAAACTTTAATAGGCATCTGGGTGGTCAGACAAGTCTTGGCGAGTTGCACTGACATGGGTGTGAAGACGAAGGCCTGTTTGGATTAGACAATATATGCTAGGGAAAAGGAGCCTATAAGAGTCTAGGCCCTGGGACTCCCGGCCTACCTAAGACTCCCTATGCAATTATTCCTGTTCAACTCTCAGCTACAGCTTAAGGGATGTGCTCACCCTGGGCTAAAATGTACAAGGATCTAAAGGTAGTGGTCTCTAGCTTTCGTCGTGTTTTGTTTTGGTTTTCTTCTTCTTTTAAGGAAACTACACTTCCAGGGAAGTTTCAGCATCTTGGAGAGAATATCTCCTCCTTTCTTAAGGAACCAAAGGACAGCAAAGGGGGAATATTAATTAGCCTGAAATAGTAATGAGCCTTAGGTCCTTGGAGCAATTGTAAAGAGCTTGGAGATGTGTTGGGCTTGGCCTAGAACCACTTGGTTTCCATTCTGTCCTGCTGGTTGTGTGTCTGTGAACACATCTTTCCTTCCCTCTGGGTCTTAGACTGCTCGTCTGTGAAATGGGAGAGGCTGGGTCCCATGGTCTGCCTGGAAGGCTCCTTCTGGTCTGGCAGTCTGGGACAGCTCAGAGCAAAAGCACTATCTGTGGTTGTGAGAACATTCAACTTCTGTATTGTTCTGATCAGTAGTGCTAAGTATGGCAAGCAAATTGAACAAAACAGGTCGGGATTCCAGAACCAAAGCTTTGGTATATTCTATATAAGGGTCTCAAGCCAACGACAATGTAAGAAAGCTTTACAGAGAAAAGATTCCTGGTTTGTGCACAGATATGAAGAAATCCAGCTCTACGGTTGCCCCTCTCCCTCAGCTTGGCAGCGCACTGAAACCTTACCCACTTACCTCGGGACCCACATCTAACCTAGCAGTGTGTTTGTGTCTCTGTGGTCAGGCTAATGGCTTTGTCTGCCAGGCAGGCATGCAGGATCATGTCTGGAGAGCCCCCAGGCCACTATGGGAGCCAGTCTACATTTCATGATTTCTTGGCAAGGCCAGAGAACAAATACTTAGTAAAAAACCTCACTCGGCTCATTAAGGAAGAGCTGTGTGTTCCAAGAGTGAGATCTCTTTCCTTCTTTACCTGCCACAGCCAGTTCATTGTCAAGGTCAGTCCCTCACAGAGTGTCTCACACTGAGCCCCTCCTTTCTTCCAGGGTTGCCTTGTTTGCCTTGCTGAAGAGCCTGTTAATTCCTCCGTAGACAGTTGGTGTATGGCTCTGCCTCTCAGTCGTCCTGTCTATGCTCTTTGGTGAAATGCTCTAAAATACCACTCTGGTCATGTCATTCTTGGCCCCATACCCTGCAGCAGGCCTCCCACTGTCTGTGGGAGAAAGAGCAGGTTCTTTATGGACACCCATGGTCCCCCCCCCACAGCCCAATGTCTTCTCCCCTTTGAGTTCTAATTCTAGTAACTGTTCACCCAAGAACTTGCTGTTCTGTCTATCAAGGCTCCCAAATGTGACCATTGTCTTCCTGAAGACTCATACTCTGTAGATCCTGTTCAACCTCCCCAGTCCATCTCAATAAGTATTGGCTACAAGAAGCCTATTGGTACCCCCCAACCTACTTTCTCCTGCCCCCAAACTACTTCCTCCCACCTTCAAACTACTTCCTCCCCATCTTTGCCAGTATTTATTCCTTCTGGGTAGGAATTTGCATTGTACTTAAAATAACGATGCCATACAGCTAGGCTTGGGTTCAAAATTTTTTGCTTGCATGTAATCCTGGGCAATGGATCTAATCTTTCCCTGTGCCCTGATTTCCTGTGTCTAAATGAACCAGTAGCAATACCTTATGAGATTGTCATGGGAACTGCTGCTGTGTTCATTTTCATAATATCTTCAGCAAATCCGGACAGACAAACGCATACTACGTGCTTCATGAGAGGTAGCACCAAGCCTGATGATGCTGGTACAGGCTGTCATCTCAGCTACTCGGGAGGCTGAAGTAGAAGGGGTGGCATGTTCAAAGCCAGCCTGAGCAATTTAGTGATGTTCTAGCCATGAGTGAGTTCAAAGCCATGCCTAAGACGCATGAGATCCTGCATGCAGTTGCCAGTAGAGTCAAAAAGGAAGCGAGATAGCAATGGCTGCTGTTGTGATTGCTTGGTCCTTGCTGATGGAGTGGAGCCTCACATGCCCTTAGCTCCCCCCTCCAGTTATAAGCGTTTAGGTGGTGAGGACTGCTCGCATATTTTTCCTCCATACCCAACTGTAGTTTGCAAACACTAAAGACTCTGAATGTGAACTAATCAAGCATCTCTCAGTAAGTGACTTTGGGCCAGTCTTTTAACCCCTCTGGCCCTTGGCTTCCCCATTAAAAAGTAAACTAGATAATGGCACCTTGTTTATAGGGTTTTTTTTTTTGCAAGATTAAGCAGTGTCTAAGACCATTGTTTGGTTAGCCAACCTCTAATGTAGACCCCACCTCCAGCAGCACTCCCTGAAGACTTGTTGGATATGTGATCACATCATGGCAGCTGGATGGAACAATAAGCTCGGTTTATTAGGGCATTATCCTCAGTTGCAGTTGTTTGGTCCTGGTTTCTGGCATGGTCATCTCCCTTCTCTCTTTATTCTTTTATTACTTGGCTCTGGAGTGGCTTCCTGGTTTAAACATATTTACGGCATGCAAGCCTTTTTTAGTAAACACCCCTTCAGTCTGTGGAAACAAGAAGGGCTGTGAGGGAGTGGAGAAGTGGCTCAGTGGTTAAGAGCACTTGCTGCTCCTCCCAGGAGGGGCCTGAGTTGGGTTTCCAGCCCCTCTATGGTAGCTCATGGCCATTTTTTTTAACTCTAGTTCCATGGAGAAACCGACACCCTCTTCTGGCGTCCACGGGCACCAGGCATACATGTGGTGCACATACAAGCAAGATAGGCAGAACACTCGTTTAAAAGCAACTGACATTTTTGAAGGGAGAGGCATAAGAATGCAAAACATGGGCACTCCCTTCTTGAACCCAAATGAATAAAGCTGGCTCCTAAATACATCATCATGAAAGACAAATACCAATTTTCAGGGCCATTGCATTAAGTTTTATTTGCAGCTTAACTGAAAACATGTATGCTCCAAGAAAGCATAGAAAACCAGAAGCATCACCAAAGAGAACCTTCTGCCCATGGGAATAGAGAGAGCAGCTTTGAAGCAAGGAAGGCAAGGGCACTCCCTGTAGTATCCCAACATGGTGCTGGTGTCCACTTCCTGGTCCTGCTCAGGGCCATCTAAGCTGGCCCCACTCTTTTCACGTTCTCAGAATTGGCATCAGGCTTGCTGTGAAGAGGCGCCAGGCCTCAGAACTCAGGTGCCTCGGGAATCCACACACTGAGGCTTCAGTAGTGGCTCTGAAGGCAGGGTGGGCAAGGCACACAAAGAGTGCGGGACACACAGACTGAGCGGGGCACCCCAGAGGAGGGTGCACAAGGCTGGCCGGAGGGAGCGGAGCAAGGGTTACAGGGTAGCCTGGGAGAAAAGATGGGGAAGAGTTAGTGGAGGTGCCCACCTCATAACAGACCATGACAGTTCTACCCTCAGACACTGCTGTACATCTCCTGCCTTCCATTGTTTCAATCGTCCCCATCTTTGCCAATGCTACCTCTGTGGCCTCCCAGCTGATCCCTACCCCCAACTCCACTCTTGCCTCTGCTTCTTACCCCTGGTATATGGGTGGCCAGAGGAATCTTCAGTAGAGACTCATCTAATCATGTCCCTTCCCTACCGAGGACTTTTCAGTGGCTCCTACTTGGGCTTGAGACAAATATTAACCTCTTTAACAGATGTGTGCCCTCCTCCCACCTCTCCTGACAGTCCCGACGTCTGAGCTCTAGCTTTCTGGCAGTTCCTCCATGAGCTATCCCTCTCAGGCTGTGGAACACATGTCTCCTCTTTCTAGAACTCTCTCCCATGGTCACTCACTTAACTCTTTCTCTGCTTTAAAAGCTCAGCTGTCACATCTCCCCTGAACCCTCCCCTGTCTCAATGTTAAACCTCCCATTAGCACTATGGTTCTTCTGTAGTAAAAGCTAATTATTCCACTATGGTTTCCTCCTCTACCAGACACTGTGTGTGCCCTCTGTATACCTGGCCTAGAGCAGGCACTTCATAAAAAAAAATGTGTTGAAGGAAAAGAAATTACAAATTGATGTAAAATGAGTTCATGGCAAAAGTAAACAGGATGCTCTCAGAGACAGGCAGGCTGGGGAAGAAAACCAGAAACAACTCACTGGACACTGGGTAGGGACCAAACAGCTCAGGGGCTCAGTGTGTAACCTGAGGGCCACATTCAGTCTTAAATGTATTTAATGTGGCTGGCACCTTTTTCTCAATTTTTAAAATAGATTTTAAATTTTGAAACTTTGAAAGAGTAGAAAAATACAAACCCCAGCTTTCCTTTGGCAGCTGAAGACCAGCAACATGGCATCTGCACCCTATGTGGTGGAAATGGCCACAGGGGGACAGCACTGCCCTCCTCGAGCGCAGCATAAGCTCCCTGGTCCCCACTGTCCCGCATCGTGAGCAGGTGTTAGCAGCCTGATCCTTGCAGACATGTGAGTTTACAGTACTGGCTTCAGTGGGATCAGGCTCAGAGTAAAAGGGAAACAAGGCTAAATGCAGGACAAGAAATTGCAACAAGGCTGGGAAGATGTCTCAGTGAACGGAGGGTTTAGCAGACAAGTGTTAAGACCTGAGTTGGAGCCCCCAGAACCTATGGATGATCAGACACAGTAGCACATGGCTGGAGTCCTGGTGTTCCTATGGTGAGAGGGGAGGCAGAGACAAGATCATCCCCAAAAGCTTGTGGGCCAGATAGACTGGTGTATGTCATAGTGAGCAAGAGACTTTGTCTCAAATGACCAGGAAACCTGAGATTGTCCTCTGACTTACACACACACACACACACACACACACACACACACACACACACATGTTGAACACATATGCTGTAACACATGTACATCCATATTCATATATATAGATATGTGCATAAGCACACATGCATGCACATACACACACATAGAGGAACTTTTGGGGGGGCTGCTCCAACAGCTGTTAGCACACCCAATGACCACAACATCCTGTATCCAGACAGCCACCAGATCCTACTGATCCTGCTTGCATAACAGTGGGAAGATGATCTCCCCCATTGCTCCTGAACACTGTCCCTGCCTGGTTCCCCCACTCAGCCCTTCTTGCATTTCTCAGAATAATCTTCCCAAATAGGAGCTTTGAGTTTTCTCTGGCTCAGATAAGAAACATGTATTAGGCATCTGCCCTGAACTGAATTCAGGGAACCGGATCCTCTTGTCTCTGCAAGCCAGATGTTTACCAGCCAGTGGGAAGATGAGCAATTTCTCAGATTCTACCATTCCCTCAATCAGCAAAGGCCTCTGATAGGCCAATGTGTCCTCTGTAGTTGTCCATGAATGAGCTCCAGCTGACCATTCCTGTCCTGCTGTCCCCCGGAGTCTATCACATTAAGCTACCTCCTGTCTTTCCACAGCCCCGGAACTCCTCCCCCAAGAACAACCTCCAGCGGTCTGTCCGCCTGTGCCCTGACAGATGTAACAATCTGAAGACAGATGCTTTCCCACCATCTATCTCAGTATCCTGAGGGTAGGGTCTTGAAAGGAGTTTGTCGGTTTGAAGTGAAGAATGGACTCATCTGGACCAGGTTTGGGATGGTGGCCTAAATGTCATCACCTGGCTTCCTTTAGAGCATGCCAGCATTCTGGTGGCTCCTTAATCTTGAAAGACTCTAAGCTCATGTCTTTTAGTACAGGTAGATGGACTTGCATCCTAGGCCCCGCCCAGCCCAGTGGGCCCCCTACAGAGCCTCTCCCCAGAAACTCACTTGCTGTCCTCGCTCTCCAGCAGGCCCCTGTATGTGTCGATCTCACACTCCAGCCGGGCCTTGACATCCAGCAACACCTTGTACTCTTGGTTCTGCCTCTCCAGGTCACAGCGGATGTCAGACAGCTGGGACTCCACATTGGTGATCATGCATTGCATCTGGGACAGCTGGGAGGTGTAGCGAGCCTCCGTCTCCCCCAGCGTGTTTTCCAGAGAGTCTCTCTAAGGCAAAGGAAAGACACAACTATGAAGATGCAGATGCTTTCCATGGGCTGGTTCAGAAAGAGATGAGAAGAGCCAAGTCTTTGGGGTTGTGAATGGCCCCTCTCCTCTAAGCCATGGAAGTCTGGAAACAGGTCAAGTCTTCTGTTCCAGGCTAAGCGTCAGGTATGTGGTAGAACCAGAGTTTGAACCCAAGTCTGCTCCTATGTCCCTGATTCCTTCTACACAGTTTGGAGTTGGAGTTCACCAAGTATTCTAATACGACACTGTGTCTTTTTGATGGTTTTCCCATGAAAGACCTTAAAAAAATACCCAGGCCCAAGCGACACCTCCAAGACTCTTGTTCCATGGGTCTAGACTCTAGACCAATAATCCTAACACCTAGAATTTTCTCTAGACTCCTGGGATTTTCTCTAGGTGTCAGGACTATTTCATCTCTATTGGTGACATTTACAACAAGGGTTTTGGAAGGACAGGCTAAGTAGATAACAGGCATGTTGGAGGAATCATGTTTGACATACAAGAAGGAGCATGTCCTTTTTTCTCTGAGCTGGTTCCTGAGAGAAACATCCCTCCAAATAAATCAGCTGGGGGTACATCCATGCTGGCTGGATCTGGTTGCCCTCCTACCCCTCCTAACATCCCTGGAAGCCATGCCCAGGGCTCTCCCAGATCCAGAGCTAAGAGATACCCGCCAGCAGCACTCACTAGGCTATGCTGAGCCTGCAGTTCGATCTCCAGGGTATTGACTGTTCGTCTCAAATCGATGATGTCTGACTGGTAGCTCTGAAGCTGCTCGGAGCTGGTGGCCACCTGCTTGTTAAGCTCTTCCATCTGCAGTGAAGAAAAGGGGGAGACTGAGCATCCCTTCCTTAGGACCCTGAAGAGCACAACCTGCTGCGAGAGAAGTGCCCACCTGCATGTTGAACCACTCCTCCACATCCCTGTGGTTGGTCTCCACCATTGTCTCATACTGACACCTCATCTCTTCCAGCATCCTGGTCAGGTCCACAGGGGGTGCAGCATCTACCTCAATGTTAAGACGGTCCCCAAGCTGTTGTCGAAGGACGCCGACTTCCTGGAAAGACACAAGACCCCAGGCAAGTGTGGAAAATATGTAAACTGTAACAAGAGATGCTGAAGAGCTCAGCATTGGGGAGCAGGGCTTCAGGGACTGAAGCCCACCCTGCAGAGCCTCAGGGGTCTTCCAGCTCCAGCTGAACACCCAGGGTGACACTTCGGGGGCAATTTGTTTGATCTGTTTGGACTGAGACAGGAAACCCACACACCCCTTCTCATTTCCCCATCTTGCTAGCAGCCCTGTTCATCAAGAAAGGAGAGCCACAGAGCCTGACTTGACTTGGTTTGAGGTCCCAATGAGAACAGGCCCCTCCCCAGGCTTGCCTGCCAGAGAGAGACAGAGAGAGAGCTGCCACTGAAGCTGCCCAAGTATGGGATAATGCCTCATTAATGACTTCTTGGCCCAGTTCCCAACTCTCTGGTTTAAGTGGGATGAGTCAGGTACCCTAGGGCATTCAGTGAGTGCATGGTGACTGATTGTTGTTTTACATTTAAGCCTAAGGAAGCCCAGCCAGAACCCAGAGACACTTGTTCATTCAAACCCCAAGTGAAAGGTGTGAGTGTCAGCCTGAAGAAGGAAGACCAAAGCACCCTAGAGAAATGGTCCTTGCAGCATTTTGGAGAAAAGGGGGAAGAACAGTGTCTATGACTTAAGCATGTGTACCTTCTATACAGACAAAAGATACAAGAGGTGGGCAAGAACAGGGATAAACCAGAGAGGGAAAACACCAAAGCCCAACCCTCCGAAGAGGAGGAGCTCACCCAGTAGGGAACCTGATAGAGATAGGCATTCTCTGCGTCTGTTCCAGAACATACACATCTCAGGCCCACTGCACCACTCTTCCCTTTAGGGGAAGGCCCTCACCAGAAAGACAAATGCAGTCCCTCATAGAAAATTTGACAGTTTCCCTAGTCCACAAAGTTCAGAAGAAAGAGCCATGTTTCTGAGCGCCTACCAAGAGGTAGGTGTTTCATACTCAGGGCTTGGAAAATATCCAGGATCCATGTAATATCATTAAATCCTCCCAATAACCCTAACTGGTAGCTAGCCCTGTTCCATGGGTGATGGGGATCAGAAAGCATACATGAATCACATAAAGCCACAGAAACAATATGTGGTCCACCTGGAAGCTTCAACCCACGTCTACCAAACTCCAAACCCCATGTTGTTCCCATGCCACATCCCAGACACACATCTGCTTTACTTTTCATCTCACCTCTTCATGGCCCCTCTTGAGACACAGCAGCTCCTCCTTCAGGGACTCTACCTGAGCTTCCAGGTCAGCCTTATTCAGGGTCAGCTCGTCCAAGATCCTGCGCAGGCCATTGGTGTCTGCTTCTACAAGCTGTCTCAGGGCCAGCTCTGTCTCATACCTACAAGAAGGCCGGGGTCAGCAACCGAGGGGTAGAACTGTATACAGAACTCAAGGAAGGATTTGAAATGCCGGCTCTGTCTAACCCCGTACAAAACCAATAGAGAGCTAACCCAAGAGTGTATGAGGAAACGACGCCCCACCTCCAAGTCCCCGGTCAGACTCACTTGGTCCTGAAGTCATCTGCAGCCAGCTTGGCATTGTCAATGTGCACAATCATCCTGGCATTCTCTGCCTTGGTGCACAGAACCTGCCAACCAAAACACACAGAGCAAGTCAGCCCAGGATGTAAAGAAGGAAAAGAACGCGAGTGAAGGTGTCCTAAATGCATTTCTGTTGCTGTGATAGAAAGCCCTGACAAAAAAAGCGGCATAGGAGAAGAAGGGTTTATTTAGCTTGCAATTCCAGTTAGAGTCCATCACTGAAGGGAAGTCCAACGACTAGTCACATCACATCCACAGTCGAGAGCAGAGAGAAATAAAGGCGTAGATGTGTGCTTGCTTGCTTGCTGACTCTCAGCTTAACTGTTCCACTCTTATGCAGTTCAGTAACCCCTGCCTAGGGAATGGTACCACCCACAGTGGAATGCATCTTCCCTCATTTATTAACACAACTTAGAATTACCTGGGAAGAGAGCTTCACTGAGGTATTGTCTACATTGGGTTAGTCTGTGGCCATGTCTGTGGAGGACTGTCTTAAGAAAATTGTGATCCTCCAAAATGCCCCATTACAGATGCCATGAGCAATTTGTAAAGAAAGGGCCTACACAGAGGCTGTGCCAGACCGTTGACCTACGTTGTCCGCTGAACTCTCTTAAGCACCCCTCCAGATACAGACCATTATTCTCCCCATCTTACAGATGAGGAAACTGGTGTCTGGAAAAGGAAAGAGGTCTCCCAAAGCTATGCAATATGTCAATGATAGACCTGATGGTGGAGCTCTTCCTGCATTCAGGGCTCTGGCTGAATGTCCAAGTTAGGAGCTAGTCCTATGCCCTGGGGAGGTGTCTTTTCCCTGAGCATAGCTAGAAACACTAATGAGATGCATATCTGGAGTACTGGCTTTTCTGGATGCCTCTCCCAGCTAGCTTGTTTACAACCCATCCTCACCTTCTGCTGGAGTTCCTCCATGGTCTGGAAGTAGGATTGGTAGTCGGGACACATGGTCAGCACCTGAGCCTGGTAGACGTCTTGGATCTTGCCCTCCAGCTCGGCATTGTCTCTCTCCAGCTGCCGCACCTTCTCCAGGTAGCTGGCCAGGCGGTCATTCAGGAACTGCATGGTCTCCTTCTCGTTGCCATTGAAGGAGCCCTCATAGATCAGGCCATAGGTCCCCATGGAGCTGGAGATGCAGCTGGTTGGCCGGCGGTTACTGGGTTGGCAGGAGCTGGACAGGTATGGCTTGGAGAGGCAGCTGGCTGGCCTGTAGGTGGTAGGCATGCAGATGGAGGGCATGCCCTGCAGGGGCTGGCACACATAACCCAAGCACAGCTCCGGCCTACTGCCCATGTTACTGGAACAGACGGAAGACGGTCGTGAAGAGCTCTTGAAAGAGACTGGCAAGGTGCTGGTGACACAGCCGCTGGATGTCATGCTAGAGAAGTCCCTCCCCCCCAGAAGCTCCCTGAGTATCTACAGACTCCATCCTACCCAGGCATTTTTATACTCTAGGAGTGAAGGGGCTCACACTAAAAGGTCCTCACGGGAGTGGGAGTGTTGATGTTTACACTCGGTCTCTGAGGAAGCTGATAATTAATTTGTAATTTGGTTTCCAATAAGGAGTTCCTTTTCTCATAAAAGAGGCCAAACTTGTCATTTGGCTAAAGCAGGACTCTAGGTTCTTGTCATTGGTCACCCGGGGGAGAGCATCAAGACATATCTTCAAAGGATCAGTCCCAATACCTGGGCTCTCATTATCAGGGTGTGGCAGCAGGTACTGCCACAGCTTGTCCTGTGTTGCCATGGACCTTGCCCACTGCGCCCCCGCCTGCACCTGCCCTAGGGAAGGCTGTGAGCCTGCGGAGAGGTAGTTGCCCCTTTAATGAAAGCATTCCATGTGGGAAAAGACCTGGCCCTTTCACAAGGAAATGTGTGGGTGACAGAAGCTGCCTCAGTACCGTGGTATAAATCTGGAGAGACAGGAAAGAGGGCAGAGGCTTCAGAATACATACAGCTCATTCTCCTACCTATGGAAAGGACATATCATGGAGGAGAGAAGGAAGTGAGGACACAAACACCTAAGCAGCTAAGACATCTTTTTAGTTAAAGGAAAATGAGAAAGGGAGAGGTGAGGCCCTTCTCCTTGGGAAAGCGGTTCAATGTCATGAAAGCCTCCAGGAGACAGAGACTCTGCCTTGTCTCTCTGGGTCCTCTGCTCGAGGATCACTGCCACCATGCAATGTGCGGCTATTGTCTGGTAAGACTGAGGCGGAATAACTAGAACTGGCTGTCCTTTGGCTCTGCAGTGATGCCCAGGGAAGGCTCAATGGGATCCCAGCAAGTGGGAGCCCTGGGAATCAGGTCTTTGAAGAGGAATGCTCTGCTAAGCCAGTAAACAGGGAGCAGGTGTCCTTAGTTACAAGGCTTGAGCAACCCCTTAAAGCAGTGGTTCTCAACCTCCCAGATGCTGTGATCCTTTCAAACAGTTCCTCATGCTGAGGTGTCCCCCAACAATAAAATTGTTTTTCATTGTTAGTTCATAACTGTAGTTTTGCTACTGTTATGAATCATAATGTAAATATCTGATACACAGGATATCTGATACGTGACCCCTGTGAAAGGATTCTTTGACCCCCAAGAGGGTCACAACCCACATGTTGAGAACCACCGCCTTAAAGCGACATGATGGGCTAATGGTTTTCAGTCCCCCCGTGAAAGCTGTGGGCTGACCCCTGGCATGCCATAGCACCACTTTGGGGTTCACTCCTGTCTTAGTTCCTTTTCTTGTTGCTATGACAAACTACCTGAAAAACACAACTCAAAGAAGGAAGGCTTGCAGTCGGAGGGACCACAGTTCATCATGGCAAAGGCTGCATGGCAGCTGGAGCTTGGGGCAGCCGGTCACACCGCATTCAGTCGAGAAACAGAGAGACATGAATGCTGGTGCTCAGCGAGCGTCCTTTTAACTCCATTCAGTACCCTAGACCATGAAATGGTGCTGCTCAGCGTTACAGTGCATGCCTAGCATGGGTGAAAACATAGGTCCCACCGCCATTCTCACGACCCTCCCCTCCCAAGGAAAAAAGATCTCCCAGTTTGAGACCCTGGAACAACCATGATCCAGTAGTATCGTCTCAATGGAAAATTTAGAGGAGCTGGTGATGTCAGATGGAAGAAGGCTTGAGAGCAAGGCCAGCTGACTGAAAGGGTAGGCATCTACCACCGGAGGGTGAGCAGCTGCTTTCCTCTGTTGGAATTTCATTCTTGAGGGAGCATTTCCAGGCAGTAATGCCTAGTTACCTCAGGCTAGCCAAGTATATGAAAACTTATGGGACTGGAGAGATGGCTCAGCAGTAAAGAGAGTTTATTGTTCTTACAGAGGACTGGAGTTTCGTTTTGGTTCCCAACACCCATGTCAGGCAGCTCACAAGCCTGTAACTCCAGTTCCAGGGGATCCAATGCCCTCTGGCCTCCATGGGTACCTCACTCACATGCATATTCTCCCACTACACTTGTTAAAACAAATCTGGAAAAAACAAAAGCAAGGGGGAGGGCCTTGGACTTCCCACAGGGTAGGGTACCCTGCCCTCTGTTAAGGCTGGAGGGGGAGGGAGGAGGGNAAAAAAGAATAGGTAGAAGAGGAGGAACAAACAAAACACTGTCCAAACTCTCTCTTCTCTCTTTCCATATCTCTCTCTCCTTCCCTCTCTCCTCCTCTCCCTTCCTCCCTCCTCTTCCCACCATCCTTCTCTCTCCCTCCACCCTCTCTCTGACTCCTACTTGCCATCTGTGAATTATGATATAAAATCCTCAGTTACTGCTCTGGATTCATTACTATTTGCTTCCTTCCATGAAGATCATGGACTAAGTCTCTAAAATCTGTATGCAATGCCCCAATTAGATGTCTTCTTATATATATAAAAAAAGCAAATCAAACGTCCCATGCATCAGTGTCAGCTTCAGCTCTGACAGTCATGGGCAGCAGGACAATCTGCTCTCTCAAGCACAGGCTCTGGGGAAGTCTGTTCTGTACAAGTCACTCTCTTCTTCCTGGAGGCCTCAGAATCAAAAGCCCCTTCCAAACCTTCCTAGCTCCCTCCCAGAAGGTGCTCACCAGATCCTGTGGAACCTCCCTTTACTTAGCTCATTTGCCTTTGCTTTTAAATTGCAACCCTGTCTCTGTGCAGCCAGATGTTTTCACCTTTGTCTGCACACTGGAATGACCTGTAGGGCTTAAAAATCAAAATGCAACAAACCCAAAACACAACACAGCAAAATAAAACACAGAAAACAACTCTTGCTTGCTTTGATCCCTAGAAATCCTGATATAGTTGGCCTAAGATTTGGCCTCATACCAGGTTGTCTGAAAGTTGTTCAGTTGATGCTGGCATAGTGACAGGGCTGTGTGTCTGTGCATTAGTTGGGGGGCTTTATGGTAATATAACTAGGGAGCTCAGGGCAGCTTTATCTGCTTCCCAATTACAGAAGCAATGTTATCAGCTGCCTCAAGTTCCTACTGCTGTGACTTCCCTGCCATGATGATGGACTAGCCCCTCAAACTGTGAACCAAAATCAACGTTTCCCTAAGTTGCTTTCATCACAGCAAAAGAAGAGTAACAAGGACAGGGACTGTTGTGGAATATTAGTTGAAGATGTGTTACATTTGTTTATGCTGTGAAACATTTGTTTAATTATGCAAAGATGTGCTGCATTCATTTATATTGCACTTGTTTAACTCTGTGACACTGTGTTACTTTCCCTGCCTAAAACACCTGATTGGTCTAATAAAGATCTGGATGGCCAATAGCAAAGCAGGAGAAAGGTTAGGCAGGGCTGGCAAACAGAGAGTATAAATAGAGGAAGAATTCTTGGAAAAGAGAAAAAGGAGCAAGAAAGGAAGGAGAGGAGGACACCAGAGCCCAGCCCCCCCATCTACACAACCAGCAACAGAGTAAGAAAGAAATACAGAAATAGAGAAAGGTAAAAGCCCGGAGGCAAAAAGTAAATGCGATAATTTAAGTTAAGAAACGTTGGCTAGAAATAAGCCAAGCTAAGGCTGGGCGTTCATAACGAAGAATAAGACTCTGTGTGTCTTTATTTGGGAGCTGGATTGGCAGGCCCTCAAAGAGTAAAGAGTTAAAAAATACTAACCAACAACAAAGGACAAAGTAAAGTAATGCCAAGTGCCCGGTGCTGTGCCTGGCACATAAACATCTCCAGTTACTGCTGGTTGTGATGTTGAAGGGCTGCTGAGATCTTTCATCTCAGGTAGCAGGCAAGAGTTGTTTTCTGTGTTTTATTTTGCTGTGTTGTGTTTTGGGTTTGTTGCATTTTGATTTTTAAGCCCTACAGGTCATTCCAGTGTGCAGACAAAGGTGAAAACATCTGGCTGCACAGAGACAGGGTTGCAATTTAAAAGCAAAGGCAAATGAGCTAAGTAAAGGGAGGTTCCACAGGATCTGGTGAGCACCTTCTGGGAGGGAGCTAGGAAGGTTTGGAAGGGGCTTTTGATTCTGAGGCCTCCAGGAAGAAGAGAGTGACTTGTACAGAACAGACTTCCCCAGAGCCTGTGCTTGAGAGAGCAGATTGTCCTGCTGCCCATGACTGTCAGAGCTGAAGCTGACACTGATGCATGGGACGTTTGATTTGCTTTTTTTATATATATAAGAAGACATCTAATTGGGGCATTGCATACAGATTTTAGAGACTTAGTCCATGATCTTCATGGAAGGAAGCAAATAGTAATGAATCCAGAGCAGTAACTGAGGATTTTATATCATAATTCACAGATGGCAAGTAGGAGTCAGAGAGAGGGTGGAGGGAGAGAGAAGGATGGTGGGAAGAGGAGGGAGGAAGGGAGAGGAGGAGAGAGGGAAGGAGAGAGAGATATGGAAAGAGAGAAGAGAGAGTTTGGACAGTGTTTTGTTTGTTCCTCCTCTTCTACCTATTCTTTTTT
>LOEQ01000759.1:264462-277831 GCA_001685075.1 Bramus lutescens | reverse complement strand
GTGTCCTCAAGCATTGTCTTCTAATTTATTCACTGAAGCAAGTGTGTCTGTGAAAGAGGACCAGATAGTATATCTAGAAAGCAGAGAATAAATTGACCACCTTGAATGTAAGTGCCCTGTATCATCTCATCTCTCTCCTGATGTCATGGAGAGAGCAATGGGCTAGGAGTCAAAAGAACCAAGGAGTCCTAGGACTTCCAATTGTTGTGCAATATTGCCCTCCAGTTTTCCCATTAGTGGCCTCAGTTAAGAGTGTGTGGCTGAGGTTGAGCATAGGAGGGGTTTCTTCACTACCGCATGTGCTCCGAGGGATTTAGTAGGAATTGAAGCAATGACATATAAACAAACCAAATACAGTCATCCAGGGCTGTTTGAGTGTAGCCCGAAGACTATTCATTTTGGTTCAGACCGACTCTGGTGAGCACCACATTTAGAGTGCTGACACACATTGCCCCATCAGGGCTCCCAGAAGCTCCAATTCACAGATGAATTGCTGGGACTAAAGGAGTCCTTGGGCATGCCTGGGCACGCGCTGTTAGAGCAACAGAGCAGTCACAGCCAAGACACTTCCATTCTGCCTGTGAACATCTCCTGGGACCTACCTGGGCTGCTTCTTCTGAACCTCTGGCCTCCTCCTGTTTGGCTTAGTCACCAGATATATGGCAGCATTGGCAGCACTATCTTGGCCTCAAGTAAGAGCCCAGAGGCAAAAGCAGAAGAGCCCGGTGATGGCCAGGACTCAGCCCCTCACTCCTGCGTGGTCTGATGTAAGTCACTGCCAGCTCTAGGTCTGTGTTCTGAACTGAAGAATAGGTCAAAAGGCAGAGGCCAGCGTGGGACCTCTGACTTCTCACAGACCCGGCTTCTGTGATGAGGAGGGTATCCAGAGCCCAATCTAATTAAGCTCCATACACCAGTCAGCACAGCTCAGCCGGGATCATCCGCACACCGTGAGTGCCACTTCACATAGCAGACTGGCCGTCCCCTGTACCACACTGTCCCTACCACCCCATACTTCCTGTAAACTGGAATAAAAGGCCCGTGAACAGAAATGGGAATTGAATAATGCTGTACTTTACTAGGCGAGATGGTGAGCTGAAAAGGTAATGGGTTTACATGTCTCAAAAAAATCCTGCCTCTCATTTCATCTTCTGCCAGCAACTTCACAGGACCAAGGGGGTGGGTGAGAGAATAAATGCTGTCAGTCACTCTGGAGCTCAGGCTCACCTCTCTGGTCAGGCATCAGATGCATCCCTGAGACTTATATGTCTATGCCACTATCATCTCGATGTTCCTCCCTCGTTCTGTGGGTGTCTGTGCTCCGGGACTTCCTGAAATTCTAAGTCTAGTGACCATCAGCCATCCTCAACCTGGTGCTCCTCCCAGGACATCTGAGCTGTACGTGAGGGTTATTAGGACAGACGAACCATTAGCAGTGTGTACATGAAACGCTGACTCCTTTTTACAATACAGAGTGCAGATAAGTCTTAATAATACAGAATATAAAAGTGCCCCTAGCTGTCCCTCCAGGGGCCTCCATCATTCCCGTACCCCCATGTTAGGAACATGGATTTGCCTGACGCTCTGTCTTCACTTTCCAGTTCACCCCAACTCCCCTCCATGGTGTGGTTGGCTCAGTCTGGGCTACCTGAGATTGGAGCTCTCTGGTTGGCCCTGGGACTCTATTGAACTGATACGTGTTGGGAAGAAGGGAAACAGGAGCTAACCATGGGAGAAAGTAGGGCGGAATGACAGATGATCACTGATCCCATCAGGACAGCTAAAGAAGACTGGAGGCTTTGCATTTTCTCTGCCTATCTTAGGGTAGGTGCCTACAGACAAAGCCAATCTAGGGACAACCAACCAGCATCCACCAAGATTAAGGTAGGAGTCCGTGTCTGTTGACCAGAACATAAAGCATCTCCAATATTAATTTTTTTAATTGAGTGACTTTACTGCATCCCATGCCCAAACACCCGTAGACACTAACCCCAGGAGAATCAA
This sequence comes from Bramus lutescens, assembly GCA_001685075.1. Lineage (NCBI taxonomy): Eukaryota > Metazoa > Chordata > Mammalia > Rodentia > Cricetidae > Bramus > Bramus lutescens. The sequence continues at coordinate 275,827 of LOEQ01000759.1, read as the reverse complement.
CAGAGTCAACCAGGATCAGCTTTGCTATGCCAAGAGAACACTTTATTGGGTACGTTTCCAGGGAAACCTGGTTTTGCATGGCGTAAAAAGCAGAGTTAAGACCAGAAACAATAGATGAATTTTAGTAGAAAAACCTGCTAAGCAAGGAGGGCCCCAGGGAAGTGCAAAATCATTTCACTGCCAAGAGCCACGAGGTGTCCTCCTTCCTGTGGCCTAGGCCTCATTGGTGGCTGGTCACAGTGCACGGGGCACCACGTGCTCCCGGGAGGAGACGACTCTTCCATCTCTGATCTCCTCAGTGATGGTACGAATCTGGGTGCTGACTTGAGGAGCTGGGGTGCAGGACCCAGCTGGGGCACAGAGTGTAGGAGGAACGTAAGGAACTCTTACAGCAGGCTTGCACTCCGTGGAACAAGGGTGGGCAGGAAGCCTGAAGAAATGAAGTCACAATGTGAAGCACTTGGCATGGGAGCATTAGACCAATTTAGGGGATCCTGTTGGACAGTGGTAACGATAATGGATGACATCAGAGAATTCAAGTGACTCTGAGACCCCAAGGAAAGGAGGATGGAGCTGCAAGAGGAGAGACTAGGAAAGTCCACCAAAAAGATGCCAAAGATGGCCTTGTGCCTCACCTTATCTTGTCCCCTTGAACATTTCCAAAGCCCTGGACCAGAAGGATTCTTTAATGGCTTTAGCTCCATTACCCTCATCTTTGAAACAACCACTCATCTCTGAAAGTGTGTCAAGCCCTTCTCTCAGCCCAGCTCTGAGAGGCCGAGGATCACTTACTTGCAATCCTCGCCCTCCAGCAAACGACGGTAGGTGGCAATCTCCGATTCCAGTCGGGCCTTGACATCCAACAACACCTGATACTCATGGTTCTGCCGCTCCAGGTCACAGCGAATCTCAGCCAGCTGGTGCTCCACGTTGGTGATCAGACACTGCATCTGACCCAGCTGGGAGCCATAGCGGGCCTCTGTCTCAGCCAGCGTAGACTCCAGGGAATTCCGCTACAGTGGGGAAGAAGAGCTATTGAGAAGGGATTCGGCCCTAAACACCCACTGTCCTAGTATCTACACACAGTTGGGATTAGGCCCTGTGAGAACGTGATGGCCAGCACATTGCTAAGTCAGAGAGCCTTCAATGAACTGCGACCAGTCAGCTGGGCAGAGACCACCCACCATGCTCTGCTGGGCCTGCAGCTCTATCTCCAGGGCGTTGACTGTGCGTCTCAGCTCGATGATCTCCGTCTGGCAGCACTGCAGCTGCTCGGAGCTGGAGAGCACCTGCTGGTTCAGCTCCTCGGTCTATGGAAAAGAGAATGCAGAACGGGATGAGACCTAGAGTCTCCCCTTTCCACAGTAACCCCACCCCACAGCCCACAGTCCTGGGTCGCCAACCCCACCTGAGTGTTGAACCAAGCCTCCACATCTCTGCGGTTATTCTCCACCAGGGTCTCATACTGGCACCTCATGTCATCCAATATCTTGTTGAGATCCACTGGCGGGGCAGCATCTACCTCCACATTCAGTCGGTCCCCAAGCTGGGAACGGAGTGCATTGACTTCCTGCGGTGACAAAGCAAGGATGGCATATGGCTGTGAAAAGGTTGCTGGCTTGGTAGGTTCCATGACCTGGGTTCAAATTCTCCTTCCTCCCTCAGGTACCGTGAGACAGGAGAGCTGGCCCCATTGGTCTATCTATACCTAGCTTTCCTGAGGATTTAGGGGATGATACACCAAGCCAATAGAATTATTATCAGACACCATAATCCAAATGGAGTTGAAGTGCCATGGGTGAGGGTGTAGACTCTGTGTGATGTAGGCAAATGACATCACATCTTTACAACCATCTTCTCAGCTGTAAAATGGAGCTCACAGTACCATCTAACTCTTGGGGTCACAGTGGGGGTGAAATAAGATACAAAGTGCTTCATGGACTTCCTACCATACAGTAAGCCCAGGGGCCAGCAGGGACTCCTTGGCTGGCTGGGGACCTTTGGGGTCAGGTGACAGCAATCTCACCTCCTCATGGTTCCTCTTGAGACACAGCAGCTCCTCCTTCAGGGACTCCACCTGCGCCTCCAGGTCAGCCTTACACAGGGTCAGCTCATCCAAGATGCGGCGCAGGCCGTTGATGCCCGACTCCACCAGCTGCCGCAGGGACAACTCCGTCTCATACCTGCACACACAGAACCCTGCCCAGTCTGCAGCAAGGGAAGCCCTGGCTGCCATGGCTAACTTAGAGTCAGAAACACAGGGGTCCTTTCCCTTGTCTCAGGAGGGATCCAAGGCCTCTGACATGGCTTCCAATTTACAGCTGTATCGGGCTTTATTCCCACCTCACCAGCTCCCAAAAATCAAGGGACAGAATTTGACACAGAGCAAACTTGCCCTAGTTGGGCCACTCACTTGGTCCGGAAGTCATCAGCAGCCAGCTTGGCATTGTCAATTTGTAAAAGAAGCCTGGAATTCTCAGACTTGGTCAGCAGGATCTGAAAAACAAGAAGTTTTCCCTGAACTGGGTAAGGGCTAGCAATGTGAGGATGGGGGGAGGGGAAGAAACCAGCTCACAGATACCTCTAAATATAGGCAACATCTTCAAATATCCAAACATGGAAGGAGAACGGGCCCCAAGAGGGATACCACATCACTTGCCCATCAGTCCTGGCTTCTGCAGCTTCCTGGGTGGCCCAGTGGAATCTATCAGAGTGAGGTTCTGATACATCAGAACTGGGTTCTAATTCTGGATTCCACATTTAGGTTGTGTGACCTTGTGCAAGCTGCTGAGCCTCTCAAAATTCAACCTCCTTATCTATTAGATGGGCACATATCTCCAGGGTGAAGAATAAACAAGCCAGTGGCTAGGAATGTGTCAGAAACAGCACTACACCAAGTGGGGACTAAGGTCATGATCCTTCCCTCCCTAAGCTAAGACAATGAAGGAAGGAGTAGAACAGCTGGTAACAGGGTACACCGACCAGCAGAGAAGCCTGAGTCCCCAGGGAACCAAGTTCCAGAGAATAGAGCTCTCTCCGTCCAGAAGGATCTCCTATATGCTTCAGTGAGCGCCTGAATCTTGGAATGGAAGGCTTCCGGGAGTTGCCTGGCCAGCCGGAAGAGGACCTGGCCCATTACCTTCTGCTGCAAGTCCTCCGCGGTCTTAAAGTAGGACTGGTAGTCTGGGCAGATGTATGGCACTTGACACTCATACCATTCTCGGATGCGGCACTCCAGCTGCGCATTCTCCTGCTCCAGCTGCCGCACCTTCTCCAGGTAGTTGGCCAGGCGGTCATTCAGGACCTGCATGGTCGCCTTCTCGTTGCCATTGAAGCTGCCCTCACAGAACCAACCTCCGTTTCCTACAAAGCCGGATGAGTGGCACCCAGAGGACAGGTAGGAGCCTGGCAAGCATCCGCCGAGGCCAGAGAAGCCTGTCCTGAAGGAGGACATGGACCCCACAGTGCCAACCAAACTGGGGACCCTGTAGGAGCCCATGGAATGGACAGAAGACATCCGAGAGAAGCTGCCTGAGGTGCCGCAGAGGCCCTTGGCAGACCCAGTGGAGAAGGTCGGGGTGCAGATCTGGGTGGCCATGACGTTAGTGAAGAAGGCTGCAGCTTAGGCAGGAGCTCAGGTTGCGGACGCTCCAGGGCTCCCTACAGTGCTTATATACACTCTCCATGGGGTGTTGGCGTGTTCCGGGTCTTTAGCTCTTGGGAAAACCCTTTCCATTCCCAGAAAGCCTATCTCATTAGAATGTCATTTTTGCTATCCATCAGAATGTCTTTCCTTGTAAAAGGGGAAAAAAAATTGTCCAATTGGGTTTGCTAAGTCAGGACTCTCAGCCATCGTCATTTCCTGGCAGGCTGAATTTTATTACCTCTTCAAAGAGTCCTTGCTTCAGATCTCATAAACTGGGAGTGGCCTCGCATATGACATTTGGTTTCTGTCCTCCCTACTTGTCTTCCCCCAAGGAACCCCATCTGTCCATCTTTCACCCACACCCCCACAGCTGTTCGTCTACACCAGGGCCACCCGAGTGATGAAAAGGGAGTAAAGGATACATAGTGGAATATTATTCAGCCATAAAGAAAAAGAAAAAATATGGAATTTGCAGGAGAATGAATGGAGCTGCAAAGTATTGTGTTGAGTGAGGAAACTCGGGCTGAAAAAGACAAACCCCACGTGTTCTCTGTCATATACGGATCCTCGCTTCTAATTTTTACACATGTGTTTATGTAGGGGTGTGTGTAAAAGTCAGACAACTAGAAAGGGACCCATAAGAGAGACTTTAAGGGGGGTGAAGAAGGTCATAGAACATGTGATAAGGACGTAGAAAGGGGAAAGTGGGGCAAAAAGGATAAGTGAGAATGGGGAGCAGAGGGAAGGGGTGGGAGTGAGGAGCAGGGTCAAGCAAAACTAATACAGATCTGTCTATACAGATACATTCCATAAGGAACCTGATATCTCGCAAGCTAATCTTAAAATAAGGGCCAGAAAGATGGCTCAGTGGGCAGAAGCTCTTGCCTGACAACCTGAGTTTGATCCAGGGAATCCAAAAGTAGAAGAAAAGACCTGATTTCTGAAAGATGTCCTCTGACCTACACACACACACACAGGAGCATGCACATGTCTGCACTCTTACACATATATCATGCACACATACACACAATAATAATTTTTAAAATAAATGTTTTAAAAGTGTGTGTAGGCCAGAGAGATGGTTTAGGGAGAAAAGGCACCTGCAACCAAGCCTGATGACCTGAGTTTAATCCCCAGACCCATATGGTAGAAGGAAAGAACCAACTACAAGTTTCCCTTTGGTCCTCACACATACACTGCATTTGCACACACCTGTGTATGCACATACACACAAAAGAAATAAATGCAATTTTTAGATTTAAATTTAATAAAATTAAAGGAACTAGCTGTGGCAGTGTGCTTGTGGTGCTTGGGATTTTAACTCTTCTGTTTGCTCCTCATAGCAATCATGAACCGTGCCCAGTGAACCTCAACCAGCTGCCATCCATTGCTTAAACACTCACGGTAATCAGGGGGTGAAACTTGAATATCTGAAACCTGGGCTCTTAGACTCCAATTCAGGATACCTAGAATTTAGGGACAAGAGACCAGAATTCAGACACTGGCTCCATCAATTATTCACCCTGTGATACTGAGCATGTCACCTCTCTGGGATCCCTAGTGGCCTGGTGGGAACAGTAGAGATCAGGGGGCTCTTCTGTCTACTTCACATAGATACAAGGAGGATCCAAAGATAACTACAAATGTGCTTTGAAAGCCCCTCCATACTTTAGAAGCGCTGGTTAGCCAAAAGGACAGTCTTTGGGGATGGTTTATAGTAAGGGCAGCAAAGGCTCATGGGTATCAGCACTCTGCTGGAGTTTGCTGACATCTCAGTGCCCCCTTCCAAGAACAATATGATAGCAGTTAGGGGAGGGGATACCATAACCAACCCTTCAGACAGTTCATGAGCTGGTCATCATGTAATCCACCTATTTGGAGCCATGGGCAGGGCTGGAAGACCATTTTCCTTGTAGTCTTCATCTTCCCTGAGCCTAAACCACTTAGACCTTCCTGGTCACCAAACACATCCCAGAGATGACCAACTGCAGAGTAGGAATAAAAAGATCAAAACCAAATCACTACCAGATGCCTAAGCAAATCAAGAGAGGAGACCCTGAAAATTGTGGACCAAAGATAAGCTCGGTTCTTCCACCTCAAACTCTGGACTTGCCCAAGCGTAGGAGATGACTCTGCTTATTCTTCCTCCATAGAGTCATTTTGCAAAGCTGGTGTTTATGGAAGCATTTATGTGCTTCTGAAGTTGTGGTTCTCAACCTCTTAAAAACACTTTATAAGCTTCTCTCTGAGATTACTCAAGGACGGTGATTGGCTGTGAAGAACACACCCGGTATGGTAGACACCTCTACGGCTACCTGAGAGAAGCTCCATGCAGCTCTTGCCAGTCAAGAGAGTGGGGGGTACATCAGCCTCTGCACCCCCAATTCTAGCTGCCCCATTAGCAACTTCCTTGTGACTGTTTATCTCCCAGCTCTCCTACAAAGGTTGAAGACTACCCTGTCCAGGAGCTTCTTGACTCAGCAGTGTAGACACTGTGGGTTGAGCGATTCTGAGTTGTTCAGGGCTGCCCTGTACGCTGTCCAATTTCTGTGACATTTCTCACCTCTACCACCTGATGCCATTCTCTTTTCTGTCTCCCTGTCTGTCACCCCCTCCTGTTAGGCCACTTGCCCTGGGTTTCTGGGTGGGAAGGAAGCTCACCCTAACTCCCTGCTCCCTTTACAAAGGAGCCCAGGTGGGAGGACACAATGATACAACGGATTTTCCCAGGGCCTGCTCATTCATTCATTCATTCATCCACTCGCTCAATTAATATTCCCTGGGATTATTGCACCAAGCTTACTCTAAGTGTTGAAGAGAGACGGTGGAAAAATGAAGTTTTCTGCATCCACAGAGCTGGCACCACTTCTGGGCCTAGTTACGATGACCAAAATTGCCTAGAGACATTTTCTATGTCCCCTGGTAAGGGGCAGGTGATGATATCATCCCCATCTGACAACTGCTAGACTATCATCACAGAAACTGGGTGATCAGACTTCCCCTAAGCTCCCAATTCTATCTTCTAGGAAAACCATGAGAGTCTACTTTTTCCATTGGCCCACCCAGGCAAACCTTAACACGCACAAACCCAATTTGCCTTGTTAACCCCACAGTGCCTGTCATGCAAAATAGGCAAGACAGAGGCCTTCTCAAACTCTCTAAACATCAATCTTAGAGTTAGAGTTAGAGTGTTTCTAACATCAATCAAACACTCACTATCTGAAGGAACAGGAGACCTGGACTCCGGGCCTACCTCTGCAGCAATTCCCTGAGCTGAGCGAGCCCCGTGCACTATGAGCCTCAGCTCATCCATGAGAACTGAGGCAGGGCCTCAGACACCCTGCAGTTAGCTATCCACACACATTCCATGGAGATTAAGAGTAGGTGGGGCATAGCTGTGGCTTATTCTCTATCCCCCATTATCCTGTCCCTATCACTCATCTACAAAATAAACAGGAGTTTCAGAGGTTCAAATATGGCATGCTTGCGGCTTCTTTTCTTTCAAAGCATCCATGAACTTCAGAATTTCCTTTAATCTTCAGCATCACACGCCACAAGGAAATAGCAAGAGGCTTCCTCCCTACCTTCTACTCCATGGGCAGTAGCAGCATAGACCCACCTCCCCCTGTGGTTCCTGAGGAGAGCTCCTTCAGAGGTCAGTGTCACTGGACACCAAGCAGACATCCCAGCAGGCCCAGGCTAAAACGGCATCTCTGGCCAAATGAGCTGAAGACCTCACAGTACAGGAAAAAAAAACTTAGGGAATATAGGTGTCTGAGCTGCTCGCTGCATTTGGGCCTCCTTAGCAACAGGTGAACGGATCTCTTGCCAGTCACAGAATTATCAAAACTATCCCAAAAGGGCTTGATAAATTAGAAATTATGTCATTGGTTTCAAATATCAAGACCACTCTGAAACCCACATAACAGGAACCAAAGTCAAACACACTGTCCCATCCACTAACCACCTGATGAAATATTGATGTCTGCAGCCTGGCCCAGTTGTCCAAGAAGAGACAACTGACCAAAGAGGCAATGTCTTGTGCATGCAGAATACAGCAGTCCCTTTGGCCAGGATTCTCTACCAGCTTCTGACCTTTACTCTAGAGCAGTTCTCAACCTTCCTAATTCTGCAACCCTTTGATACAGTTCCTCATGTTGTGGTGACCCCCTCAACCATAGAATCATTTTCATTGCTACTTCATAACTTTAACTTTGCTACTGCAATGAGTCATAATGTAAATATGTGCTTTCTGGTGGTCTCAGGTGACCCTTGTGAAAAGATCGTTCAGGACCCACAGGTTGAGAACCTCTGCCCTAGAAGTTCCTTCAGGTCTAGGCAATTTTGGTGCTCAGAGAGCTCTCCATCCACCACAACTCAGTTTGGGGGGACAGGGAGAAGAGAGAAAATGCTACTGAGAGAACAGAAAAGGCCCTTTTTCTCAAACAAGTCTTGGAAAGCCATCAACCTCAAGATCAATAGCCAGGTAAACATCTTTGTTGAAATTGAGTCTCATTGGAAAGCTGAAGCTCTGCCTAGACCCAAGGTAGCAAGCCTGATTGTCCTACCCACTCTTGAGCCATCACTCCCATCGCGAGAACTCACCGATGGCTTGCTGTGATGTGTCAAAGGAGAAAACAAACTTTCCCAGAAGGGATCTTTTCTTTACCTGCTTCTCCAGACTTTGGTCAGAATGTGAGGGCTACCATGTTACCATGGAACCCAAAGACAGCAGAGCAATCAGACCAGACAGTAACCTGACAAGCAGTCAGGCCACCTACAATGGACATCACTGAGAATAAGGTCACTCAAGATGGCCCGTGGCTGTCCGTCCCTCTTTGAACAGCCTGCCAACTCAGGCTTTGTTTTTCAGGTTTTCTCATATCACTTGCTTTCACCTTGAGGTCCACACACGGGTCCTAGAAAATTGCCTGCCACAGAAGATACCTGAAAATTAACTCTTTGTCCTAACATCTTCAGGCCCCATCCAGGACCCTGCCTCATCTCCACACAACTGTTCTTTCCTTACAACACGGAATTTGTTCAAGCGTGAAGCGCCTGGGATTTCTGGTCCCTCCACCTAGGAAACCTGGTTACTATATATTCTGCTTTAAATAACCATTTCCATAGCTCCTGCCAAATGTGCTGCCAGCTGATGTCAGGCGCTAGTAGTGACATGCAGGGACTGGTACGCAAAGATGAAGAGCACACGGTGGGAAGTACAAATGCTTATGATGAAGACATTGCCAGGCATTCTTTAAAGTTTTCCAAAGGATCCAGGAAATGTCTCACTGGGTTTTGGTAGTGAAAGACTCAAGGACCATTCATAGACCTAGGAAGTACAGGAAATGTCTCACTGGGTTTTGGTGGTGAAACACTCAAGGACCATTCATAGACCTAGGAAGGACAGGGTTAGCAGATCCAGCAAGCAAAAACACATTCAATATTTTGGGGTACGGTTATACTAAAATGTTACTGTCTATCTACACAGCCAATCCAGATGAGCACCCTGGGCTCTGCATGGTCGCCTTCAATAGGAACATATCACTATTTAAGGGCCTTGACCAAGCAAGACGCTACTCTCCCTTCCCTCCTTCCTGTCACCATGAAGTTAACTAATACTGGGGACAAGTCCACCAAACTTCCTTTGGAAAAAACATGACCTTTGAGTCCCCATCTCAGTGACTATGTGTGCCTTCACAGGCTCCATTAGCAATCCTCAGAGGTTTGGGAGCTAAGCTGTCGTCCCTCTGATCTTGACCACTTCAGTGACGTTCTACTCTGATGCTAGCTTCCTCCCACTAGGTGACTCAGCCTGGGCAGGAGTCTCAAATCTCTCTCTCCACTCTATTTCCACTATCGCAGGTGCCCAAAGTTCTGCCAACCTCCACTGTCACCAGCCCTCACTGGACCTAGGACAATCTGAACACAAGCTAGGTGATCAAGGAGGTCCTTCACCCATTCCTTGACCTCCCTTCAGTGGGGATATTCAGGGGAGCTGATGAAGAATGGCATTGACCTTAAACAGTGGCTCCCTATTCAGAACTCTAGGGCCTCAACTCTCTAAGACCCTAATACAGTTTTAAGACTCCCCCTAGGTCTAGCTTACCTTCTTGAAATTCCCTCTTTACCATGCCCAGAACGCTCCAGAATATTAATTCCCCAAAAGTACAAAAGAAGAAAAGTCTCTCCACCAGGAGTGACTTTGGTTATTAACCCAAGCTTTGAAAGTCTGTTCAGAATGAGCCAAGTATCTTCCCATAGTGAGTACCCAGGAAGCCACTGCACCCAGCAGAAAGCCGTACCTCTCCAGTCCTCTTGTGGCCATGCTCTGCATTCATGTTTCAGGGCCCAGAGCCCTCTCCCCGAGGGCCAGCTCTTCCTGCACAATCATGTTGGCCAACAGCTCCCATTTGGAGAACATGGCCTTCTGCTCAGAGGTGCTAAGTTCTTACTTCCCTCACTCAGCTTTTATGGTCTGAGAATTCCACAGTACAACCTTTTTCCCAGTGTGTTTAGAGAACCTGTGGTTTATGAGAGATGTACTGTTGGGCATCCTGGAACAGGGACATCAGTGTCTGTGTCCCCTCCATTCAAGTATCACTTCGCTGAACCACAAAGCAAATCCTCTCCCAAACACCCCATTGGATTGGCTCGGGCGTCAGCGTTTACAGATGCTGTGAAGTCCACATAACAACATCATCCCTCCTGCTAACAGCAGCATCTCTGTGGCCAGGCTCGAGCCTCTAGGCTATCATTAACTGCCCTACACACTAGAGGTTTTACTTTTAAGTTTCTCTGAGAGGCTCAGATGAAAGCAGCCACATGGCGGTTATGACCAATCATGAAAGTTAAACAGAGAGTAAGTGTCAGACACCTGCCAACTTTACCAAAAATTCACCCCGAAAAGGTGCCTGAATGAGTCTCAGCCACCCATCCACCTTCCTCACCCAAACTCCATGAGGGGCACAGTGTGCCCATTTTCCCAGAAACCCAGAACAACTGTTCAAAGGAACATAGATCATGTATCCTGCTCTATCCCAAAGGTCCCAAGACTACCATCCAAAAGGACATAGGCTCCCTGAGATACACGAACCCAAAAAGCGGGAAGAAAAAAAAGGGTCCCAGGAGGGACATGGGGGACCCTGGGACAATATATCATTAAGATCATTAGGCCCTATTGGCTACACCCTTGCAATGGCATCCCTTCCCAGCCTTACTGTAGGCTTTCCTAGGGTGGAACAGTGGGATTTCCATTCTAGGAAGGCTAGGGAAGTCTCATACTCCTGTTTGGGTGGTCAAAGCCGCCACCCAAACAAGATGATCCAAGTACCAAAGGAGTCTCAGGCAAGGAACTCCGCCCTCAGTTGTACCTTGCTCTCTCCAGTGCCTGGCTGCCTTACCCAAATCTGGGGACAGACAAAAAGAGCTGCCTACTGAGACCAGGTCTAAGGCCACGCCTCTCTACCTTGGATCCTAACAGGTGACCACAGGCCCCATCTGCTTTCTGGCAGGAGTCTGCCCTCTGCAGGGCCCAGGCAGGACAGACAGCCCCACAGAATGGGCAGACAGGTACTGGTCCATTAACAAAGGGAGGAGCCTTGAGGATGGGGAGGGACCTTTTGCTCAAGGTGAGAAGCCAGGAGCTTCTTAAGAATTGCAACATTAATTAAGATATATACTTCTCTGCTCCCATATCCACCCTTCCTCCATCCCAAC
>LOEQ01000759.1:245331-257654 GCA_001685075.1 Bramus lutescens | reverse complement strand
ATGGCAGGCCCGCCATCCCCTTTTACCTCCTCATGGTTCTTCTTCATGTAGGCCAGCTCCTCATTCAGGCTCTCAATCTGCATCTCCAGGTCAGTCTTAGACAGGGTGAGGTCATCCAACACCCTGCGCAGGCCATTGATGTCGGCCTCCACACCCTGCCGCAAGTTCAGCTCAGTTTCATACCTGAAATATTTTTAAAAATTAAAGCAAAATATAAATAGCATTAGACGCATCCCGCCCCATACACTGAACTCCTCTATGACTCCAAGGCCTTCGCTCCCGGATGTCCCAGTGTCCTCCATCAGATGGGTGTTCCTCTCATGTAAAAGTCTGCTGGGAAAGACATGAGGAAGAAAGACTCACTTGAGCCTGAAGTCATCTGCAGCCAGCCTGGCGTTGTCAACCTCCAGGATGATCCGGTTGTTGTCAGTGGTGGCTTCCAGGATCTACAAAACACAGAGAGAGGGAACTCTCTGGGACTGTGCTTAGAGGGCAAAACTCAGTGTCTTAACTGTGCTTGAGCAAAGACAACCAACTCTGTGAGGTGAGAGGCAAGGCCAGCACCCTCTTCTTTCTCTTGAGTGTTCCCCATCAGGTCAGAGTGAGAGAGGCCAAGGCCAATGATGGATGCTTCAGAGGAACACCTGCTCAGGGCATCTTCCAGTAGTCATTCATTAAAGCTGTTGCCTGTCTAGGTCACTGTCTCGAGAGCTGTCCCCTTATGGTCAGAAGGGGTTCAGTGTGACTCCAGATCTATTCTGGTCATGTCCCTGGAGCTGGCCTCCCAGATAAACAATGAAGAAACACATCCAATTGAGTCTCTTGCCCAAACATTTGCAGTCTAAGCATTAAAGCCTGTCCTGCATAACCGGGGCTTGATCCAGGCTAGCAGATTTCTGCTCTAACAAGTTGGTGTCATGGTGTGACAGTCAGGCATCACTGAGGGCTTCCAGGCTCCGTACCAGACTGAGCCTCTACCTCTTTACACCCCACTGAGTCATCATCCACTGAGAAGAAGTTCATGTGTGGTTCTTCCAAAATAAACAGTGAACGAAGATATCTTTTCTCTCTTGGTTTTGCCATCGCAGCGACTTTTTAAAGTGTTTCTAAATAGCTCAGTAGGTTAAGTTATAGCAACTGAGTCACAAGTAACAGTTCAGGAAGCCATTAAAAAAAGTTGGCAAGAATAATGACATCAATAAACATGAGGTATGGGAGAGAAAGTGTTTGGGCCATGGCATAAGAAAACTTTAGTAGCGAGTCTTGGTAGCATAAAGGTAGAATGGTCCCCCTGCAAGCATATGAATTCCATCCACACCTGGTCCTCTGTGACACTACATGTCCTAGCTCTTGACGCTCTGCCCCATACTGAGAAAGCCTTCTTAGCATCAGAGGCCTTACCTTAACCCGGAGCTCTTCAATGGTCTTGTAGTAAGCACTGTAGTCCCGCTCTGGGCTAGCTGGGCTCTGCCTCAGATGCCAGTCGCGAATCTTCACCTCCAGATCAGCATTGGCTGCCTCCAGAGCGCGCACCTTTTCCAGGTAGTTGGCCAAGCGGTCATTGAGGTTCTGCATGGTGATCTTCTCATTGCCAGAGAGGAGGCCACCATCGCCACATCCAAAGTCACCAAAGCCACCGCCAAATCCACCACCAAAACCTCCACCATAGCTACCTCCAAAGCCACCCCCAAAACCACTACCAGCTCCTCCACCAAAGCCACAGCTCATGCCACCTCCATAGCCTCCAGCTGACCCTCCAGCAACAAACCGGGAAGAGCAGGTAGAGATTTTACGGCCTCCTCCAAGCTGGCAGGAACCAGCCCCGAAACCGCCTCCATAGCTGGTGGAGGAACTCTGAAAGCGGCAGCTCATGACGAGGAGCGAGAGTAGGAGTAGGAACAGACAGGAGCTGAACTTGACCAAGGCCAAGGAGGACTGTGTGGCTCTTCCTTGCTGGGCATGCCTTTTATGCACCTTCCATAGGGGTGGGACATCTTCTCTCCTCCCTTCCCCACCCTCTGACCTGATGCCAACTGCACCTGCACCTCAGTTCCCACAAGCCCAGCTACCTCTACTCTCTAGGGTGGGTAGTGTCATTGGGGGTGACTTTTTTTTTCCTTTTAATCCTTAACAAAAGGGCTGACTCAGAGGGAGCAACGTTCTGCTTGAGACTACCCTTTTGACAACCAAATTCTACTTCACCTTTCCATTTCCAGTTAAGAACTTCCATCCCAGCCCCGCCCAGTATTAGTCTGGGGACTGAGCTGCAATGGTCTGCCAGAGAGCCTCCTCAGGGGAAGGCCAGGCTGCAAAGTGGCCCTGTGCTGTGTGGGATCACCATAGCCCTCACTACCCTTCTTTCTGCCTCTAAAAGGTCTGACTGGAACATTCTGGAAACCTCTTGGCACTTCATCTATGCCAATGCTCCCAACACTTCTGAAGACAAATTTTGTTAATATTAAAGAATTAACCACCTAAAACATATTTAGCCTGAGGAAAAATGTGGTTCCAGGGCCTGGAGAGTTGGTTCCATGGCTAAGGATACTTGCTGTTTTGAGCAAAGACCTGAGTTCAGTTCCCAGCATCCACATGAGAGCTCACAACTGTCTGTAGCTCCAGTTCCAGAGGATCTCATTCCCTCTTATCGGTTCTGTAAGCACCAGGAACACTCATAATGCATGGAATACATGCAAACAGTTGTGCCCGTGAAATAAAAATAAATAAATCTTTTTTTTTAAGAAATGGTTCTAAAAGGCAACACTAATAAGAGACCCTAAGGGACCCCAGAAGGCAAACACAGTTGAGGGAACCGAGATGCAGAAGGAGGGAGTAGCCCCACTAATACGCTTAGAGCCTGAGTCTTCACACTCATTTTCTTTAATTTTTCAGTTTCATTCATTTATTCTGTGCCCTGGGAGAACACATGTGCCGCTGTATGCTGTGGAGATCAGGGGACAGCTATCCAGAGTCAGCTCTCCTTCTACTGCATGTGTGTCCCAGGCATGAAACTCTGGTCTGCTGAGCACCTCACCAGCCCTGCACTCAGTTTCGTCCACCTTAGCAACAGCCCAGGAGGTGGCTTCTGTATTATGCCCCACTTTATACACAGAGAACTGAGTCTATTTTGTTGTAGTTGTTTTGTTTTGTTTTGTTTTTTTTGAGGCAGGGTTTCTCTATAGCTTTTGGAGCCTGTCCTGAAACTAGCTCTTGTAGACCAGGCTGGCCTCGAACCCACGGAGATCTGCCTGCCTCTGCCTCCCGAGTGCTGGGATTGAAGGCATGCGCCACCACCGCCTGGCTGAGGACTGAATCTTTTTTTATCTTTTTTTATTGATTTTTATTGAGCTCTACATTTTTCTCTGCTCCGCTCCCTGTCTCTCCCCTCCCCGAGAACTGAATCTTAAAGGAGAGTCAGAACTAAACCCCAAGGCTAGTTCTACCTGCCTCCAGCATTCATTTTAGATCTGTTTTTTATACAATAAAGTTTATAAGTCCGGTGTCTAATTGCCTTGTCACCGATGCATGCTCCCATTCAACTGCTCTCCAGAACTTTCCAGCACTCTGTAGACTCATAGTACCTTTCCTGAGTATCTACTCACAGCCCACGCCCCTAATAAAATCACTCTTCCAACTTCTGTCAGCAGAGATGAGTCCAGAGGTTCTCCCCCAGGGACTACTTGGCTCCCCAGAGGACATTTAATCATACCTAGAGCTGTTTGGGTTGTCACATTAGGTGATGGCCCTCATGTGCAAAGGCTAGAGATAAGGGATGTCACTGAATATCTCACAATGCTCAGAAAAGTCTACTGAGTTGAGGTTAAAAGGGGGGGCTTGGTCAGTCCAATACATGGGGTTTATAGTCTATTGTTCTGATTGTCTTAGCACACCTTCCAAAGCTGAAAAGGTTCTGGAGTTTCTGAGCAAGGCCCTCATGATATCTGCTTCAGTTTGTAAATTTGACTGAGAGGCGACTAGAAGGTTGTGTCTCGGGGACTAGGGTTAGGGTCTCTTTTAAAGACCATAGAGTGTGATTGAAAAGCTCAGGGACTGCGTAGAGACCCTGTTAGAGGACCCTTGCTGGTCCAGCTGGAAGGAAAGGTCTCGAGGGACCTCTCTCAGAACCTGGGATAGGAAAGAAGTTTCCAGAGCTGAGAAGGAAGGACCCCAACATGGGCCCCCAGCCTCCCCACACCAATGGACCATAGCTACTGTGATTCTGAGCCACAGGAGTGTGAGGGTTTGGTGATACCAAACAGGGGCTGAGGAGAGGTGGCACAGATGTGAGGTTGTCACAGAACTCCCTGTGCTGATTCAGCAAGACTTGAAACGAGAAATCCTGAGTAAGGACACTGTCACCTTTGTGTTCAGAGGTAAGAAAGGGGACCCGTGTTTACCCAGAAGGCCAGTGGTCCTACCAGAGCAAGACCCAGGGTGTACTGGAGTGTTCAAACACCAGGATTTGGGCTGACCCCTAACCCTGCCCAGCCCTCCCATCCCAAACTGATGGCTCAGCTCTCTCACTGGAAAGGCATGATTCAGCCCAAAGCAAGAGCCCTGGCTCTGTCAGGGAAGGATCAAAACTAACAAAAAGGTGATTAATGAAACCTGCCTGGCCTGAGGTGATGATGCCCCAACCCTTCCCGGGGGTTGACAAGCAGGTTAAAGCCAACGCCTCTACAAGTAACAATGTCACAGATCCTCCAAAGCCCTGGCAGAGCAAACATGGATGGCATGACATGCCTCCCCTCACAGGGTCAGGCCACAGCCCTTCCTCCCAGAAGGGACTCATGGTGCCTTGTTACAAGAATGCCCTCCGCCTACACACTGTGACCCCATCTCAGCAATCGTGAAAACTCACTCTAGTTTGTCTGACAATTTTCTCCTTGGCTCTTGGGCAAAATAACATGAAAATCCATCCCATCTCCAGTTATGTCTCAAGAGCAGGAGGGGGAAAAAAAAGCCACATTCACTCACCACCAACCTTAACACTAACACATCGTCGTTTAGCCTTTTGTTATGAGAAGGTAATAGCTGTTGGCTGTTTTATTTCTTCAATTTTGAGATGGAGTCTTATGTATGTAGCCAAGGGCCTTGAACTTCTAACCCTGCTGGGTCCACCTCCCGAGTTCTAGGATCGCACGCATGCTCCACCATACCAGATTTATTCCATGCTTGTCATCAAAACCAAAGATTCATACATACAAAGAAACTCACTACCCACTGAGCCATATCCCCTGCTCAAGAGAGGATTTTTCAGATGAAGCAGGTAAGGTTCATGAAAGCAAGTAACTATCACTTGCCCAAGGACACCTTGAAGCCAAATTTTGAATCTGGCTTCTGGTTCTATCTACACCCAGTAGTGGGGTGCTCAGGTCTAGGAGTTGGTTGCATGACAGTGTGATTCATGGTAAAATATGAACATTTAGGGAGCTTTGTTTAGTTTTATTTTAGCGCATAATTAAGACCCTTAATTTTTGAGCAATAGGGACAGTGGAGACATCTTTTGTCCTCCTATGTGGTCTTCAGTGTTAGTCCCAGACTCTAATCTCTCAGGTTTTGCTGATTACAGAAGCATCATGGTAGATGATTCTAAGTGGGCTCATGAACAGTGAGTGGCTGGTCAACTGAATGACTTCCAGCCTCTTCCACCCAACCTCCATCCTCCAGAAAGGGGAAAGCAGCTGGAGGCTGTGATCATTAACCATGTCTGTGTGATGAAATCTCCACACAGATGCTAGAGTATGTAGTTCAGACACCTCCCAGTCCATGACTGAGACCATGCCTATGTGCCAGAACAATGGCAGACACCAACTTGATGAGGACAATAATTTCTGCACTGGGGGCCCAGCTAAACCTCATTTATGTGTTTCTTTATCTGACTGCTCACTTGGAGCCTTTAGCAACAATCACAATGCTTTCCTGGATTTTGTGAGCTACTCTACCAAAGATTTCAGCCCAAGAAGGGAGTCTTGGGACTCCATGACTTGTACCCAAGTGAGACACATGTTGCAGTTAACCTGTAATAATCATCTGAAATTGTGTTCATTCAGTTTTGTGGGCCTGAGCCCTAGCCTTTGGGGTCTGTGCTAACTCCAGTGGATGTCAGAGCTGCACCGACTTGTGTGATTTCCAGAGGGCATCGCAGAAATGCCTGTTGGGGGAACCGCACACAGCAGTTCGCAGGTCACATACATGCCCTGAGTTGGTGAGATTAGTGGGAAGAAGGAAGTGAACCTCAGGGACATGCAAGGACCTGAAGTACTGAAGCCAGTCTGAAGTGACTTGTGAATAGCAGCGTGCCAAACAGGTGTCTCTGAGGAAGGGAACTGTCCTCTAGGCCTGGATCGACAGTCTGGAGGGGTCTCTTTGGTACAGTCCCCTCCCTGGTGGAAGCACTGAGATCCTTGGGAGGTAGGTCAGTCACTTTCCACTCATCTTCCACTTATGTCAAAGGATAATGAAAATGCTCACTACACTCTGCTGAGGAAAGTAACGTGCTTATTATTGCTGATTGATGGCGAGGACTATGCTAAAGATGTAAAGTGGTTTGCGGGCAGTAAAGATGAGGAGGCTGGCTCGGCACGGAAAGATGCTTGCTGCCCAAGACTAAGGACCTGATTTTGGGGACGAGACAGGCATATAACGTGTCTATTATCCCAAGCCTCCTACAGGAAAACAGGAAGTGGAAGCAAAAGACTCTCAGGAAGGTCATGGGCCAGCTGGACTGACAACATCAGCAACAACCAATAGGCCCTGTGTTAAACAAAGTAGATAGTGAAGACCAGCACCCAAAACTGTCCTCCAAGATCCAACAGCACCTCCATTCACAAACACAAATGCTCACTCTCTCTCTCTCTTTCCTCTCCCCTCTCTCTCTCTTCTCTCTTTCTCTTCTCTCTCTCTCTCACACACACATAACTAATAAAAATTAATACTATGTTGAACATTGTATTTGCATGACCTTATTTCATAACAACTCTGATTTATATATATATATCACTTTTATTCAAGCTGGGGCAACTGAGGCACAGACAGGTTAATTACATTGCCCAAATTCAAAATCTCAATGGTCAGCTAGGATGTAGCTCAGCTGATACCACGCTTGCCTTAGTATGCATGATGACCAGGGTTTAACACCCAGCACTGTATAGAGAAGGCAGGGTGGTACATGCCTGTAATCTCAGCACTCGGGAAGTTGATGGCAAAAGAATTTGGAGCTCAAAGTTATCCTTGGCTACATAGTAAATTTAAAACCAGTCTAGAATACGTGAGAACCCCTTTCAATAAAAACATACGTGCTCCGGGGTCTGCCTCTTTACTGCCTGTGAACCACTGGAAGTCTTTAGCATGTTCTTCACAATCAATCAGCAATAATAAGCACATTATTGTACTGAATTCTGGGAGTCATGGAAACCCACAATTGGTAACCAAGAAGTTGTGGGTGGTCGGAGGACATGCTGCTGACAGCTGTTATCTGAAGCAGTGCTCCGTCTTGTGGGACTGAGCCCCCACCTGTGAGGTCTTTCTAACTGTGGTTGTGTCAGAGTTGAGCTGCTTTGAGTAAGCAGATTTCAGCAGACATCACAGAATTTCTCGTCATGTAGTCTCACAAGAGGAGAAGTTGTTCTTTGCTTCATTAATTTACATTTGAAACAGAGTATTTGCATAGCTCAGGCTGGCCTCAAAAAGATTAGGTAGTCCTGGATAACCTCAAACAAATTACATAGCCAAGGATGGTCTTGAACTTCCGATCCTCCTACCTCCACATCCCGAGTGCTAGGATTACAAGTATAATCACACCAAGCTTATTCTGTGCTGGGGTTCAAACCCAGGGCTTCATGCAAGCTAGACAGGCTCATTGCCCACTGAGCTACATCCCCAGCCCAGGAGAGGTTTTATGTTTTTGTTTTGTGCTTTTAAGCCCTGCTTTTTTAGATAAAGCAGGTGAGTTTCAGACAAGCAATCCCTTTGCCCTAGGACTCCTTGAAGTGAAGTTTTGAATCTCAGCTCTGCCTCTGTCTACCATACCTAGTGGTGGGGTACTCAAGTTTCTGAGTGTCAGCTCTACCCGTGCCGTGCAAGCACAACATCTATTGGCCTTTCCATGCTCAGGCATTGCTAGTACCTAGCCCGAGGATGCTCCTGCTTCCCATGGTGGCCTATGATGTTATCGGCTTGCGGTGTCCGCCTTTCCAAAGACTTTCACTGATCTGAGTTCCTAAGCCCAGAAGTTTATGGGAGTGCTCACTCGGTGAAAGATCCCCATCAGTACTGTGCAACTTAATACCCTCTTTTCACATTTGGGAAAACTGAGACCTGGAATAGTAGGAAACAAGAAGAAATGCGAGGACTTCCAAAGCTTCTCGTGAACATCACAGTGAAACTATCCCTAAGCTGGCTTCAGCATGTCGTCTCTGGTCCTCAGTTTTGTGTGTCTTCACCAGATTGCTAATGTGCAGACCCCTCCCTGGCCTGCACCCTGAACCCTGGCTCCTACTGCAGTGTCTTGCTTAGATGGGGTCCCTCCTCCCTCTCCTGAGAAACAGACCTTCCTCCTGACAGTCAGCCCAGGCCTTCAGACAGCTCTGTCCTTCCTGAGACACCTGCTTCCTACAGAACTCCTCGTGAATCACTTCAAACTGGCCTTGGTACCTCGGGCCCTGGCATGTCCACAGTACCGAATCCTAAAATCCCTTTCTGTCAACACAGCCTGCCCAGGGACTCAGCAGGGTCAGCAAAGACTTTGGATGAGATGAACCTGAGTTTCAAGCCTCCTTTGGCCACCAGCAAGCTCTGTAACCTTAGGGCAGTTGCTCAACCTTCCAAGGCTTCAATGACCGCAACTGAAAAGCAAGTTTTAGAGGAGTGAGTGAGTACATAAAGTTTATCAAATACCTGAGATGAAAAAGGCATGGAGCAAGGAGAGAATTGCCTGGAAAGAAATGCAAACCCATTGTTAGATGGCCAGGCTGAAAATCCTCCTGAGGCTCCACCCTGCACTGACACACAGCTTCGCCTTCCTCCCTCTCTGGTCCCTGCATGGCACCTGTAGCAACNNNAGGTGGCTATATCACTTCCTCTACCCTATTTGAGAACACAAGCCTTGGCCACATCTCTGAACACAGCTCCTGGTACAGAGAATCCTGAGAAGCTGTTGGGGGCGGGGTCTTTGTCCGTGGATGCAGGTGTTAAGACAAGGCACACAGAGGCAACATTTAAGGAGCTACCCCAGCTCCCAGCCTCAGGAGCAAAGCTGTCCTGCTGGACCTTCTTCCTCCCATTGCCCTTACAGGTGACCACTACATAGGCACACTTCTGAGAGACGGGAGGTTGTTCAGAACCGTGATCCCAAGAGCAGGGAAGTGTTAATGTAGAACCGGAGGGTTCTGCACAAGGTTCACATCGTCTCTGAGGTTCCAGGTCACCATGTCCAGCCATACTCCTCATTCTACAGGTTGGGAAATTGAGGCCCAGAGAAGAAAAAAGACCAGCTTCAGCCTTCAGGGGGATTCAGCAGCCATATCTCATGTCTGCTCTCGGAAGCCCAACCTGAGCAGAAGACAAGCCCAAGGCTGTAACCTCCAGTCCTAAACCCAACCTCCTCTGTAGGGATGGGAGGGGGTCACCTGCTACCTGCTTCCTCAGGCTGACTAGAACCCAAAAACTCAGCCCAGAGCAGACAGAAGGTATATGTCTTCTGCCCCGAAACTAGTTAAGGGCTCATAGGACATGAGCCATCTCAGGGTACAGGCATCTCCAGGGACAAGGCAGGAGACAAGACTTGACAAGTTCCAAGAACATCTTGACAGCACTGCTGGGGATCCCAGGAAAGCAGAAATAGGTACTGCATGCCAGCATGGTGGTTCACACCTATAAACCCAGTAGTCAGAAAGATCCTTAGCCATACAGGAATTTGAAGTCAGGTTGGGGAGATCCTGTCTCAAAAAAGCAAAAACAAGGATAAATGGGACACTAGAGAAAGACCTCTCTCACACACGCGCACACACACACACATTCCTCTCTCTCTCTCTCTCTCTCTCTCTCTCTCCTCCCCATTTCTCTTCTTCTCCCCCTCCCCTCTCTCACACATACATGCATACACAATATTTTTTCATTTATTTGATTACTTATTCGTGTGTGGGAAGGGTGAGGTTGTCCTCAGTGCACCAATGGAGGTCACAGGAAAACCTGTGGAGGTTGGTTCTCTCCTCCCAGGTGGATCCTGGAACTCAAACTCCGGTCATCAGTCTTGGCAGCAAGCCCCTTTTACTCACTGAGCCACATCACCTGTCAGAGAGGCAACTCCTCCTCCTCCCTAGACTCTGCAGGAGGTCTGGCTGCAGGAAAAAGCCAGCAGATGCCACCCTCCGTCTGTACCCTCTCTTGCCTTACTGAACCTTCTGCAGAGGTGTTGATTGCTTGGTTGGTTAGGTTTGCAGACTAAAGGCAGAAAAATAACTGGCTTGGTTCAGAAGGTCTGAGGCATCTCCTTGGGGCCCCAAAGGCCTGTGAGGCAGCACCAGAACCAGGCTACAGACTTCTACCACCGGAGTCAAAGGCGGCTTGGTACAGAACCTGGCTGTCCTCAGGGCAGGGAGAAGCCTAGATTGCCGTCAATGTCTTAAGCTTCCTTCCAAGTGAGCGTAAGCCACGGCACGAGAGACAAAGGTCAGATGCCAGGACCATCTTTCTGACATCATTTCTTTATGACACTTGAACAGACTGCCTGGAGGTCAAGAATAGGTTCCAGTGAGCACACTTCTTTAAAAAGATGTGTCTCGGTGTCTGCTACTTCCTGTCACTGGGGGAAAATTGAGGACCTGGGGTCAGAGGGACTTATCAGGACCCAGTGTTCCCTTTTCTGGCTTGTGACCTCGTTCATATTATTGCACATTCCTGGGCCTCCACTTCCTTTTATGAAACTGACTTGGGAAGCTGACACCACTCCACAGTGTTGCTGGGAGACTTAATGAGATAGTATCATGGAAGCCCTGCCCATGGCTCAACATAGTGTAGATACTCGTGAATCCCATTTCCTGCCTCCAGCAGAAGGAAGTCTGGCCTCCCTGTGCTGTCTGGAGATGCATTGTCCCTTCAGTCTCTTCAGAAGAGTGGGCACTATCTCCGTCAAGGGTCTTTGCCCATGGACACAACACCAATCCTCTCCAGGGGCTTGGTGCTTTCCTTAAAGAGCAGGTAGAGCTTCCCCCAGCCTTCTCCTCCCAGCAGGACTAAAGGCTTCTCCCTTCCATCCCCAGCCTTTACCCAGACCTGACAGCCCAGCCGAGCCACCCAGCTCTCTTCACCCTCTCTTCTCCTACACTCTGATCCAGGCAATGGGATCTGAGCTCAGAAGATGTAGCCCCAGAACAGAGGCAATAAGCCGGAGTATGTGGACACTGCTACTGTAATAGGCCCTGGGGGATACTGGGAATTGCGAGCAGGCACAGAGGACTGGATCAAAGAAAACAGTGAAGGCAGAGTTACTTTTAATCTTGAGAAAATCAAAGGGGACTTCTTGAAGCCAGCGTCTTTCCCTCTAGGTGACTTGTGTGCCCTTTAGAAGGAGGTGTCTGCTTCAAAGGGAGAAAGTAAAACTTTACAGAGGAACAGAGATGGACTTGCTTGGTCATCTTGAAGGCTAAAAGCGCCCAGTTAGATAGAAAGGAATGTTCAGTGTGTGCAGTAAGGACAGAAGCCAGGAACAGGGTCTCACAACAAACTGTGATGGAACACGGCCTAGGATATCAGAACAAGACCTGGTTAAGGAGTCAGGGATGTATGAGGTCCGGTCCAGCCCCAAAGCTTACTGCCCATCCACCAGGCTACTGAGAAAGTTGTTCATCTCTACAACAGCAGGGTCCTCATCTCTAAGATGAGAAGGACAAACCCTGACCACCTACGGTGGTGAGTACTGAATCAGACACATGGACGAGTGTGCCTAGCACAGTGTCAGCCAAATACAGCAGTCACTTGAAAACAATTCTTAAACATATGTTCTGTGCTAGGTAGCCCAAAGTACCTTACTGTCCCAGCCCCACTTCTGCTCTTCCCAGTCCTCCCCATTCCGTGGGATAAAGCAGAAAAGTGAGCTATTCTGGGGCCACAGCACTCTGCACACTCAAGAATGGATGAGTACACACTCAAGAAAGTAGTGGTGGCACACGCCTTTAATCCCAGCACTTGGGAGGCAGAGGTAGGTGAATCTCTGTGAGTTCGAAACCAGTCTGGTCTACAGAGCGAGTTCCAGGACAGCCTGGGCTACACAAAGAAACTCTGTCTCAGAGAGAGAGAGAGAGAGAGAGAGAGAGAGAGAGAGAGAG
>LOEQ01000759.1:198889-214296 GCA_001685075.1 Bramus lutescens | reverse complement strand
CTCTCTCTCTCTCTCTCTCTCTCTCTCATCTCATCTCTATTCCAGCCTCTTCTTAGCTGCCATATTGCTCCTCTGCTTGGAGCCCTGAGTGTGTTAGTCATGCTCATCAAAGTGTTGACCTTGCAGTGTTTGAGGGAGCTGAGCAAACAACGTCAGAAAAACAGGGCCTGGCCCACAGTCAGCCTGGGTGTTTGATAACTACTTCTCCCCACCAGCAGCTCAGGGACTGAATGGCATCCGCCCATCATGCTAGACTAGAGACAAACCAAACAGCGGGGGTGGGCGCTTCCACAAAGCCTGGTGGGAACTGCTCCCTCTGCCCCAACTGCAGTTGGAGGGGGGGAGCTGGCATGGGTATGAGGAGAGTGTTTCTGCCACAAAGAAAGCTACACAAAGGACCTTGGTGCAGGAGGAAGCAAAGTCCTTAGACAATGTGCAAGGAGCTGACAGAGTCCTGAGTGAAAGCGAACTATGGACGAGACCTCCAATTCCTCAGACCCGTGGGAACCGACACAGCCTTCCTCTGGTCCATGTGTGAATTCTGACAGAGTGTAGGGAAAGCATCTGTCTCCCCCAACATGTTTACCGTCCGACTCTGCTCACCTCCGAACACCACTGCAGGGAGCAGCAAATTCCTCCTCCCTGTCCTAGACTCGGTAAACTACCAAGGTTCAAGGTCAACTCGTAGTTGGTGCCTTTCTTCGGAGCTCGCACAGTCTGCAGGATCCCAGCACTTCTGTACATACGTCTGTGTGTCTGTCCCTTGCTATTCTTTTGTCGCCCCTGTCCGTTCAACCCCTGAGCCGTGCAGAGCAGAGCAGGCTGGCATGGAGAAAGAATGGGGGGGGGGTGTTCAGATGCAGCTCAGGAGCATAACATAGAACTAGGAGATCATTAGAGGCCTAAGACGGAGAAAGGACCGGCACTGCCTCTGTCACCAGCAGTGACACTGGAAGACACTTTTGGGTAGACAGTGACAAGGACCAGAGAAGGATCAGCCTTGAACAAGGACACTCTGGACACCCAGCACACCAACCCCAGTCAGTCTTGATTTTATAGCTAAAATCAAGGCGTCTTCAGAAGGTGTTCTTCAGGAGGCTGTGGGGGCAGAGGAGACCCCACAGGATTGCCTTTCCAGCTGCAAAGCCCCCTGAATTGTCTGTAGCTTGTGACCGCTTCCTCCACTAGTTTCCACAGCTACTGTTCCTTTCTCAAGTGGGACATGCCTCATGCCTGTAATCCCAACCCTCAGAAGGCTGAGGCAGAAGGATCACCCATGTGCTCCAGGCCAGCCTGGCTACAGATTGAGATCCTATCTCCCAGACAAAACAAAACAAGCTTCTCTGACCTCAGATGCAGTACTTCCCGGAGCCCTTACCCTAACCCTCAGGATGTACTTGACGGGGAGGGGAGGATGGGGGGGTTCTGGTCATGTCAGGTAGGTTTTCTAGCCCTGCTCCCCAAAGCCGTGCCTCCCTGCAATCACCCCAGGAGAGCTGGCATGGGCCACTTTCGTCTTCACGCCCCATCTTTGCTTAGCAGGCCATCCCACCTGCAGCACCCTTCCCTCAGTCACCCCCATGGAACTCTGCCACCTCCAATGCCATCTACTGATGAGCAGCCCTCCGAAGATGCGCATGTCATGTGAATATGCACCATGAAGGGCCATCTGAGAAGTCAGTGTTAATACCTTCCACATCCCGCATGGGACAGCCAGCCCATAGATTCAGGCAAATGGGACATGGAAGGAGGTAATTAAGTCAGATGTCCTGAGACAGGAGGTTATTTGGTTGGGTGCAAAGTCATGACAAGGTCTTCTGAGAGTGAGGCAGGACTATCTAAGTCAAAGAGAAGAGATGTGACCGTGGACACAGAGGCAAGATAATGCACTGTGAGGAAGGGCCCTCCAGCCACGGAAAGAATCCAAACAGCTCTAGAAACTGGACAAACAAAGAAGTGGTGTGCTCATTATTTTTCTGGTCGCTATGACAAAATACCCAACAGCAGCACTCCAGCAAAGGAAGCGTTTATTTCTGCTCAAGGCTCCAAGGGACAGTCCGCCGTAGCAGGGAAGACATGGGCATCAGATAGGTGGCCACATGGGACGGAGTCAAGCAGCAGAAAGCCATGTGGGCGCTTAGCTCACTTGCTGTGGAGTATCCCCTAGACAAGATAACTCAGACACGGGTTGAAACCAACACAAAGCCTTTATTAGCTGAGTCCTGAGCCTTTCTCAGGCTGAGCTTTTAAACACAAAACTATGCCCTGGGTTGGTATAACTCAGTTAACAGACAAGAACAGCTATTAATCAGAAGCGGAACTACATAAGCCAAAAAGCGAAGTTAGTACATTAAGAGACTTTCCCAGAACTACATATAGACTTTGATGAATTAGGTCTTTGTTTTCATTTTGGCTGGTGGTGCTGTCTATGTGCCGAGTTTTATGGCCTGAATGATACTTTCATCATGGAATTAATTGTGCTGAAGTCTGGGGACCTACGAAGGTCTGAGGACCTTTTACACGAGGTCATTTTGGGTTTTTTTTTTTCAGTCCTGGTCTCTACCCTACCAGATGGTGCTGCCCACATTTAGGATGGGTCCTCTGACTTCCCTTAAGCCTCTTGGAAAACAAGCTCCCAGACACACCAAAAGCCTTGCCTCCTGGCTGATTCTAAAACCAGTCAAGTTGACAGTTAACCATCAAAGTGGATTCTCGGCCCTCCCCACCCCGGCCTCCAGAAGCAAGGCATTTCTTACCTTCACTCTGATTTTAGCCATACAGCCCATTTCAGACTTGTAAACCACCACCCACCCACCCCTGGAACTGTGAGACAGCAAGTTTGAAGCAGGCATGGTGGCACACCTGCAGTCCCAGCCAGCACTCAGAAGATTGATCTGAGGCAGGGGGATCCTGGACTGGAAGACAATCTGGGATACTAGAGAGACCCACCTCAGAAACAAAGAGATGGTGCATTTGTATTGGTTTGTGTTAAAGCAGAGACCCATTACATAGAACCTCTTCTCCCAGGCAGCCCCCTACCCTGCCTGGCCCCAGGCCCCATCCCTCCTCTGAACCCCTACTGTGATTCACCTGCGCTTCTCTCTCTTCTTCCTTCTCAGACCACTCAGGTATCCCTAAGCATCCATCTAAGTACCGATGGGACCAAGCGTGTCTGAAAGTCTACATAAAACCTAGTACATGTGCGGCCTGTGTCTTAGAAAGGGTGGGGGACCGCCATGAGCATCCTCCAGGGTTCAGGGAACACAGGAAGAAGAAAGTTGCCAGCCCTCCCTCCCTCATCTCAGAGCCCCACACAGCCTCACACTTCGAGATTTCCAGGCCACATTTCTTTTTCACCCCACCCCCACCCTATGGGTTAAACAGGGTAGGGCAAGGCCTGGCCAGTGGGTGGGGCTGGCAGGGTGCCATGCCCTTCCCCAAGGCTGCCTCCCTACCTGGTGTGTCTGTACCTGGTGCTGCCAGGCAGCGGAGTCTCCTCACTCCTTCCGCATCCCACCAAGCTGAGCTGGAGAGCCAGTGACTCATCCCACAGCCCTCCTACCTGCCCTGTCCCTCACCCTGCCGGGCCTCCGTCCCTCTTAGCTCCATGTCTGCACTACACTGATTCCTGGCCTTCTGAATTCTTTAGCAAGGTCCAGTCCCACTCAGGTCCAGGACATGGCCTCTCTGCCTGCCTCAGGGAGTAACAACAGGTTCTGACTGTCCCAGCCCAATCTCCAGGGATGAGCCCACAAATAAAATCCTAGCTCCCCACCCCCCCACTCACTGTCTCTTTACAGCCACTGTGTACTTGCCTTACAACAGCCTTCCAAAGGAAATGGTTACCACCCATTTCACAGATGAAGAAACAGAGGCTTAAGTGTTTGTAGCACTGACTCTTTAAAGCCCCTGCCTTCCACCACCCTCACGTACTCCCTAAGCAAACTCCAACGACACATAAGGGTAAAGACAGCCTTAGAGGCCAAAGCCCTACAGTACAGGCTGTGTCATTTACCCATGGCCTGGCTTTTGGAGGCCAATCTCTGCACTTTGGAGGTCAATCTCTGCTCCAGACGAAGGCAGCTGCTAGTCTCTCTACAGGTTTAACTGCATTGGCCCACCTGCAAGCCCCTAAACCAAACTGCACTTCTCTCTGGGCCTCCAAGACCAGAGAAGAGGAACAGGTAGGTCTGGGTTTTGATCCCTGAACAGACTGGGAAACACTTGCAGAAAAGCCGAGGAGCCTCCCTCGCACTAAATAGCAACTAACTGGAAAAACAGGGGCCCTTTGTCCTCAGGCTGCAAAACTTGGTCTTCCCAGATGGGGCCAGGGCTGGAACAACTTAGCTCCACAGCACCCCCTAGAGGCCAAAGAAGACGTGACACTCAGCAGCCTAGCAGGCTTCTTCTTCCTCCAGCTTCTTTTTCTGCCCCGCTGACCGAAACTTATGCTGACCAGAGGAATCATGAGAGCAAACCTGTCTGGGCACAGCAGAACCCACACTCCGGACTGCCCCCTGGCCTCCCTGCAGCAGCAAAGAGGATTGAATTGATAAGTATTACGAGAGGAAGAACCCAGAAGGGCCAGAAATACAAAGTTCCACCTGTGCAACTCTGGGTTTATGTCTTTTCATCTCTGGTCAACAGAAGTATAGGGGAGGTGCTGTCTTCCGAGAGAGAGCTCTTCCCTCCCAGCTGGAAAACTAGTTTATTAGACAATTTCCCGGTGTGTAATACCACAAGAGGGCGCTGCAGCCATAGCTGTGAGACAACCGGCGAAGCCGCAAGTTCACACCGCTCTGGCCTGCCTCAGGCTGCCTCCAGAACAGCCCAGTCTCCTGCCTAAGAGTAGCTGGCCTGCTGGAGACACAGTATATTCAAAGCTACAGTCCTCTCACGTCTCATTTCTAATGGGAGTAGAGTTCAGCGCCACCCTTGGGTAGCAAAACAGCGGCCACCTTGGTCAGACTAGGAACACATATCCAGTGAGATCCAGAAGCATGTCTAAGCCCTCCACGTAAGGTTTCAGCCAGGTGCCTGCAGCAAACCCCACATGGCCTCAAACCTAGGTTCTGCGTACCCCAACTAGCTGACTGTCCTTAAACAAGTTTGCTAACAACGCTCTGAGCCTCAGCTTCTCCCTGGAGCCCCTGACAGGAAAGGCATTGCTGGAACAGCGGTTAACTCTGGTTTAGGAGCCTCCACCAAACACAACCTTTTTCTGGTGTCACCTACACAGACAGGAAATGTAGGCACAAGCAGGAAGGCCCCTGGACTCTCAGATGTGAAAGTTGGTGCTGGCATCCACAGCCTGAAGGGAGCCCGAGTTCACAACTCCAATGGCTTTTAGTTACCATTCTCTCTCTTGCCTCTGGGTGTCCTCACCTCCTCTTCCACCTCCACCAACCCCTTCACTTTTCTCCCATCTTACCCCCCTTCCTTAGCCCCCTCCCCTGGGCCTTCCCCCCAAGTCTAGATCGGTGGCCCAGTTCCACACTCCTTAGCTTGAATATCTTCCCCATCACAGCCTATGGTTTCTTTCTGTGCCACCTGCAGGTGGCATGGAGTGCCACGGAACAGGAACTGTGTGCTGAGCATTTGTAGACTACGTGAGTCACTGGACCAGCACAGTATGGATTACAGTGTAGCCTTCCAGGAGCAGTGGCTCTAGAGGCAGCCTCTTTTTCCTGTCCTCTTGGCTCTGTCAACTTGATTCCACCTCTTGGATTTCATGGGCTTTGTTTCTTGCTTGTTCCCATAGTCCTCCTGAGTTTGCTGAACTTTTCCTCTGGAAATCCCAGGGTAGCAACTGTGCCCTTGCTGTGCCTCTTGCAGAGAGGTATGTGCCAGTGCTGGGGTTCAACATGCATGACAGTGAGGACATCAGAGAAAACCAAGGGTGATGGTCTGGCCAGGGCACTTGGGACAATAACATAGTTCCTATCTGATCATTTGCTGGGAGGAAAGAAAGAGACGCTGAGAACTGAGGAGGTGGGGGTGGGGGCCAGAGAGGAGGCCTCTCCCCGCCGTTCCTCATGATGAGTTTCTAGGACAGAACCCAAGTGTCTTCCTTGTTGCACACTGCTGGGGTAAGAGCTTCTCGGGAACTGTGAGTGTTCTTGTCACCTTCTTTATATTGGAGACCCTGAGCAGTCTAGACATTTCCCACTCAACTAAGCAAAGTGAGTTGAGACACCCTGGTTGCCCCAACAACATCCTTCGGAGGCCATCATTCCCCAGATGAATGCAGTAGAATATCCCATGCCCAGACAAACGTGGGAACCAACCTCTGGAGACTGTTTCCTCTTCTTGGGAACTCAGAAGGCACGGTAAGGAACTGAAACCTTTTGAGAGTCCTATAGACAAGACAAGTAACCTCTTCATGATCAGAGTATTGGAGAGAGCAGGGATACAAGGAACATACCTAAACACAATAAAGCCAATATACAGCAAGCCAACAGCTAGCATCAAACTAAATGGAGAGAAACGCAAAGAAATTCCACTGAAATCAGAAACAAGACAAGGCTGTCCACTTTCTCCATATCTATTCAATATAATACTCAAAGTTCTATAATATATAGAGCAATAAGACAACAAAAAGAGATCAAGGGGATACAAACTGGAAAGGAAGAAGCAAAACTTCCACTATTTACAGATGATAGTATACATAAGTGACCCAAAAAATGCTCCAGGAAACTCCTACAGCTGATAAACACCTTCAGTAATGTGGCAGGATACAAGATTAACTCAAAAAAATCAGTAGCCCTCTTATATACAAATGATAAATCAGCTGAGAAAGAAATCAGAAAAATATCACCCTTTACAATAGCCACAAAGAGCATAAAATATCTTGGGGTAACTCTAACCAAACTAGTGAAAGACCTGTATAATAATAACTTTACTCTTTGGAGAGAGAAATTGAAGAAGATGTCAAAAAATGGAAAGATCTCCATGCTCTTGATAGGTAGGACTAACGTGGTAAAAATGGCAATCTTGTCAAAAGCAATCTACAGATTTAATGTAATATCCATCAAAATCCCAGCACAATTCTTCACAGACCTTGAAAGAACAATACTCAATTTCATATGGAAAAAAATTCCAGGATAGCCAAAACAATCCTGTACAATACAGGAACTTCCAGAGGCATCACCATCCCTAACTTCAAGCTCTACTATAGAGCTACAGTAATGAAAACCGCTTGGTATTGGCATAAAAACAGACACACGGATGGATGAAATCAAATTAAAGACCTTGGTACTAATCCACACGCCTATGAATACCTGATTTTTGACAAAGAAGCTTCAACAAATGATGCTGGCATAACTGGATGTCAGCGTGTAGAAGACTGCAAATAGATTCATATCTATCCCCATGCACAAAACTCAAGTTCAAGTGGATCAAAGGCCTCAATGTAAATCCAGTTCCACTGAACCTGATAGGAGAGAAAGTGGAAAGCAGCCTTGAACGAATTGGCACAGAAGACTACTTCCTAAATATAACAACCAGTAGCACAGACTCTGAGAGCAGCAATCAATAAATGGGACTTCCTGGAACTGAGAAGCTTCTGTAAGGCAAAAGGTGTGGTCAACAAGACAAAACAGCAGCCTACAGAATGGGAAAAGATCTTCACCAACCCCACATCTGACTCCAATATATGTAAAGCACTCAAGAAATTAGACACCAAAATACCAAATAATACAATTTTAAAAATGGGGTACCCATCTAAACAGAGAATTCTCAATGCAATTCTCAAACAGCTGAAAGACATAAGGAATTGCTCAACATCCTTAATCATCAGGAAAATGCAAATCAAAATGACCCTGAGACACCATCTTACACTTGTCAGAGTGGCCAAGATCAAAAACACCAATAACTTATGCTGGAGAGGATGCAGAGTAAGGGGAACACTCCTCCATTGCTGGTGGGACTGGAAACTTGTACAGCCAGTTTGGAAATTAGTGTGGCAGTTTCTCAGAAAATTGACAATCAATCTACCTCAAGACTTGGCAATACCACTCTCAGGCATATACCCAAATGATGCACAATCATATCACAAGGACATTTGCTCTACTATATTCATATCAGCATTATTTGTAATAGCTAGAACCTGGAAACAACCTAGATGCCCCTCAACCAAAGAATGGATAAAGAAAGTGTGGTACAATTACACAACGGAATAATAGTCAGCAGTAAAAAACACTGACACCTTGAAATCTGCAGGCATATGGATGGAACTAGAAAAAAAAAAACATACCTGACTCGAGAATCAGGTCAATAGGGATTGTCCTGCACATCTGATTGTCCTGCATTGTGGGGCTGCGGGAATGGGCGGATAGCATGCTCACTTTCCCTGGGGAATAAGGAGACCTAGCAATGACTAGGGAAGTATGGAGGCTCAAGAAGCCTGGCAACTGGAGGCTCAAAGAAGCCAGAACACACCAAAAAATCCACAGGCCCAGAAATGCAGGAAGGGGCTCAGACCACTATGAAAGTCATTTGCCTCCTCCACCAGTCATTGTTTACATGTTAAACATGACTATTTGCTGCGGGTTTTAAATTTCCTTTGCTTTCTTGGTATTTACCCAGGGTTTCTATTAAACCTGATGGAAGCACCTTTGGAAAATTCCAATACTTGTTAAGTCACGCTGCAGCGGGGGGGAGGGCNNAAGAACCTAGCTTTATTCACATTTGTGTCTGAGAAAAGAG
This sequence comes from Bramus lutescens, assembly GCA_001685075.1. Taxonomy (NCBI): domain Eukaryota; kingdom Metazoa; phylum Chordata; class Mammalia; order Rodentia; family Cricetidae; genus Bramus; species Bramus lutescens. The sequence goes on along the minus strand of LOEQ01000759.1, from coordinate 205,590 downwards.
AGAAAAGCCCTGAGGGTGGTGGGGGCTTGTGACAGCCAAGATAGAAGAGATCATTCCAGGATACTGTATGTGTAAACTGGGGGGAAAACTCAGTTGCTAAAATCTTTGCTTTGCATATACAAGGACCTGAGCTCAACCCTCAGAACCCACATTTAAAGAAGGAGATGGGGGAGAAGAAGAGGAGAAGAGAAGAGGAGGAGGAAGAGGATGACAAAGGAGGAAGAGGAGGAGGAAGAGGAGGAGGAGATGCTAGACCAGGTGCAGTGGCACACAATCCAGTAAACTTGGTGAATTCCAGGCCAGTGAGAGACCCTGTCTCAATAAAGAGTTGGGCAGCACCATGGATTTTCCGTGGCTCAGAAAGTCAGCAAGGACAGCTCACCCCAGCGCCCTCATTTCTCCATTTGTCTCCTTTCTGTTCCATAAACAATGAGAATCTCTGGCAAGGAAACCATAGCCCAGAGATGAGAAATGGCTGGGATGAGGATTCCTCATTCCCATGATGGCTGCTTACTTCCCCCAAAGAGAATTTCCAGCTAGTTCCTGTTCAGGGGGCGTCATCTACTTCAGTAGGCACCCTGTGGTTGTTTTAGGAGGAGCCAAACTTGGGTGGGCCTGGGAGGAAGATCAAACCAGATCCTGTGCTGGCTGTGAAGTCGGTTGTTGTGGAAAACAAAGGCAGTGACATCAATAAACTTTCAGTCCTAGAGAGAAGAGGTGCGCAGTGGTGAGGTGGCTGGGGTGAAGGACACTGGCCACAATAGCAATGACTACAGATGTCATCAATGTACCACACTCCTTGGTGGCGAGGGGAACCCAACTGAAGCACAGTGCTTAGCTGCAGGGGGCTCCCAGAGATGGGGTGGGATGAACATACAAAGAGAGCTCTTGAGGCTCTTGACACCTCCAGCCCTGGGGTGCCTCAGAGAAAGCAGTGTTGGAAGGAAGACAGGCAATGCTCCCAGCTCTGATGCTAATTCCCTACATCAGAACAGAGACCATTTGTGTGCTGGCCACAGTCATCCTCCCCTAGGGTGGTGCACAGCAAAGATGGTTGCAGTTACACAGACAGTGTCTTAGGATTTCTATTGCTGCAAAGAGAAACTATGACCACAGCAACTCTTATGAAGGAAAACATTTAATTGGGGTGGCTCACTTATGGTTCAGAGGTCCATTTTTAGTACAGCGGGAAGCAAGGCAGCATGTAGGCAGACATGGTGCTAGAGAAGGAGCTGAGAGTTCTTACATCTTGACTCATAGGCAACAGGAAATGATCTCTCTCACTAGGCATGGCTTGAGCATATATGAGACCCCAAAGCCCGCCTCTACAATGACACACTTCCTCCAACAAGACCACACCTACTCTTACAAGGCCATACCTCCTAATAGTTCCACTCCCTTTAGGAGCCATTTTCTTTCAGACCACCACAGACAGTGAGCAATTCTTAGCCAAGTCTTACCCTCAACCATAGACAAAGACAAAGGAGAGTGTAGAGATTGCATAGGTTTGTCTGTGGCTTTCCGGATGTTTGGAAATAGTTCAGGCTCTCCAGCCTGCCCTCCCACCCTCTCCAGACCACCCCTTATCTCTTTTTCACTGACCCCTCTCTTCTCTCTATTCAATTGCACTAAGAAGCAAGTTCTGGTTCCTCATCAGCCTTCCAGGCCTGTTCCTCAACAACACCATAGAGCTGATCTTAGAAAGAGTTAAAAAATGTTAAAAGACCAGAGAATTCATGCTAGGAGGGTGCACTTGGATCTAGGTCGACCTGACGGTGAGTGACTTGGTAAATAGCATCTGCCTCCTCTGAACCTAATCAATCAGTAAATGACAGCATAGCCCACCTGTCGTGGAGTTTGCAGGAAGCCTTCCTGACCACTATGGCTGAGACCAGAGAGCCTGTCCCATCTCACAACCCATCCCCTCCACCTCCAAAGGCACCTGCTAGGAGGTTCAGCATCCACTAACCATGCAGCTACCTCCAGCACAGGCTGTGTGTTTAGGAGGGAGGAGAAGCTACCTATTCGGGTCATAATTCTCTTTCTACTGCTTACAGACAAAGAGTTTTGTTGCTGTTGCTGCTGTCGTCATTGTTTTGTTTGTTTTGTTTTGAAACAGGGTCTCCAGTATCCTGGGCTGGACTCAGACATAGCAGAAGACATCCTTGAACTTCTGATCCTTCAGTCTCTAGCTTCTGGGTGCTGAGATCCCAGGCATGTGCCATCGTTCTTGTTTGGGCATGAGATTCGGAGAGAGCATCAAAGCCTGCGGCTATGAGAGCTCACTGAGCCAGCTGCAGCCTTAACAAGTAGGAGAGGTCAAAGGGAGGAGACTCGGAGATCAAAGCCCTGAAGATTTATGGGTGTCAGAATAACAGGAGAGGAGGGAGTCCTGAGGGTTTTCAGCAATCTAGCTGTGATCTTCATTCCTCCGCTGTTCAATCAGTTACCCACCCTCCCTCTACTCCCTCTGGCACTGGCAGACCCAGAGCCTAAAACATAATCTGTGCAAGGTCACGGGTCATATACACATCCACAGTAGATGAATCATACTGAAAGAAAATATGACCAATATTATGAGGTTTCTGTGAGAACCCAATGAGGGAGCATGTGTACTATGCTTAGCACAGTGCCCCGTATGTCATGCACACAGTAGATACTCAATAAATGTCAGTCCCTGCCCCGTCCTCCTACAGATAATTGTTCTTAGTCTTGGTCATACAACTTGCCCAAAAGGAACCTTCATCTAAAGTCTGCATCTCCCCAAGATGGAAGCCATCAATTAGCCTTCTAGACAGAGCCCAGGCTCACGGCCAGACTCTCCAAGTCCAAAACATCGCATAAGCCTACAAGCCACGTCCTAATGTCCTAGAGAAGGAGGTACCTAGTGCAATCTGTTCTAGCAGGAGTGATTGTGAGGCAGCCGCACAGCTTCCATAGTGGTAATGCCAGAGGCTCGGTGATGGCGTGCAGCGGGGTACACTATCGAATCCATGCCTGCAGCTGGTGCCGAAAGTCGGCTTCCTGGGGACTGCTGCCTTCCAGCCCTGTTCTCTGGGAATCCTTCCTGAAGGCTCTAGGACTCACCTAATGTCACTCTTAGTGACCTCGCTTCAGGGTGTGGCTCCTGGCCTGGCAAGGGAAAACCCCAATGGGTGCAGAATTCAGGGAGAGGTGTGGCTGATGAAGAAAGAGTCTTCAGAACCTGGGCTCAGGTGTCTAACAGGCTATGTTCCTCACATTCAAAACTGGCTCCCCATTTTCCACACCAGTGTCCTCCACCCTAAATCTTCCTTCCCCAAAGGCCACAGCTGCTCTAAGACTCCCAGATATCCTTGGTCCTCTCCTTTTTGACGCCATGCAGTCTTTCGAGAAATCCTGACGACGGTTTCTGCCTTCAGATCATAATCCAACCATACCCAACCATCTCCACTCTGACCCCCAGAGACTCTCTCTCTCTCTCCCCCTCTCTTTCCCTCTCCCCCCATCTCTCCCTCCCACCCACCTCTCGATTACTGTTCTCCAGCTCATCTCTGTCCCAGCCTCTTCTCAACTGGCAATGTCACTCCTCTGCTCGGAGCCCTGCGTGTTAGTCATGTTCATCAACACCAGTTGCCATAAAGACCTCAACATCTCTTTGTTTTCCCGTGGTGAGCATGTGTTCCCTGATCACGTAGAGGCTGATGTGGCCGTTCCTGGCTGGGCAGCTCTCCTGAAGGTCCCCGTACAAGCAGCACCCTCCCAGGCAGGCTCCTTTCCTCACATCCTTTCCTATCTGCCTTTGACTGTGTGTTCTGAGGTTTCCTGGGAGCAGAGTCCAAGTTCCCTAGACAGCTCTCCAAGGCTATGTGTGATCTCTCCCACTCTGACCCCATCAGCTTCCACTGAGTTTCTCTCTTACACTGCTTTAGTTACTGGGACAGTGTTAGCCTCCCTTGAACACATCAGATACAACCTCACCTTAGGGCTTCCTTACCTGGGGTATGTGCCTGACCACATACCTGCCTACCCAACTCCAACTCTAGGTCTCCACCTTCTCCATGAGCCTGGTCTTGGCCACTTGATTTACCAGACTTGTATCACAGTACACCCAGCCCCTTCCCACTGCCTTCTTCTGTATGCACCTAACACTTCAAATACATATATTCACATATATGTGCATGTGTTTATATGTGTGTATGTAGGTATAGATTATATAGATCATTCACATATATATGTGTGTTAATATATGTGTATGTAGATAGAGACAATATAGATCATTCACATATACTTATGTGTATTTGTATGTGTGTGTATAGATATAGATGATATAGAACATTCACATATATGTGTGTGTATTTGTACGTGTGTGTGTGTATAGATATACATGATACAGATGGAGGAGCTGCCTTTTTATTGCATTGGGTTACTCTTTCTAGGTTACAAACAATGTTTTAAAAAAAATAAACATAGCCAGGCAGTGGTAGCACATGCCTTTAAGCCCAGCACTCAGGGAAGCAGAGGCCGTTGGATTTCTGTGAGTTCAAGGTCAGCCTGGTCTACTGGAGTAAGTTCCAGGCAGCTGGGGCTACACAGTGAAACCCTGTCTTGAAAAAATAAATAAATAAATAAATAAATAAATAACACAATTGTTGAATTGGTACTTTAAAAAGTCACATTTTTGCATTTCTGAATATTAAATGAAAACAACATTGGTTAAAACAAAGACATATACTAAGTATTTGGTGATTCTTATACTGAATGACTTGGCCAAACAAAAAGTGACAAACGCACCCACATGTAACTGTTTTATGCCAATTGTAAATTATCTCACAAAACAACTGCATTATTTTTATTTACTGCAAGTATTGTTTCCCCTCCCTTACCTATAATGCAATTTTTATAGTGGCAGAATATTTGCTTCTTTCAGCCAACCAGTGATGTCTTCACAGCACTGAGAATGGAGGCTGGCCTGAGAGATCTTAATAAATATCTGTCTACTGAGAATTGTTGAGTGAGGCTCAGGTACATAGTTCAGCTGACAGAGTGTTTACCTAGTGTACATGAGACCCTGGGTTTGATCCTCTCAACACCATATAAACTACTGTGCTGATACACACCCACAATCTCAAGCCCTTGGGAGGTGGTGGCAGGAGGATCAGAAGTTCAAGGTCACGCTTGTTTACTTGGGGAGACTGAGTCAACCTCAGTTACATGAGATGCTGCCTGACCACTGGCCTCCCCCAGAAAAGCAAAATTGTTGAGTGAATAACATGAGAATCGGGTAGTTTTGATGTCTCTTAAGGCAGTGAGAATGCTGCTGGGATTAAAACACAGGACTCTCTGAGTCCCTGAATGCTAGTAAAGTAGGTGCTGGCTAGTTCCTCCTGACTACATCTGCAGATCCTAGAAGTTGTGTACTTAATAACCTGTGCTACTGGCTTTATGAGCAGAGGAACACATGCTTTCCACAATTAGTCCAGAAATTTTGATTTCTTGAGATGGTTCAGTGGGTAAAGACACCTGCAGCCAAATCCAATGACCTAAGTTCGATTCCTGGAACTCACATGGTAGAAGGGGAGAACTAACTCCCACAAGTTACCCTCGGACTTCCACACATGCACCATGACAACACACATACACACAATAAATACATGCATGCATACATACATACATAAACAAATAAATAAATATGCAATATTTGCTTATTTCTTGTAGTTACAAAGCTGAAGTAGCTAATAAACTCAACTTTGAATTTCCTAAGTCACATCAGTTAATGTTTGAGCCACAACTTTCTCTTAGAGAAGATTTAAACCAAGCCAGGCCTGGTTGGCACAAACCTGTAATCCCAGCTACTCAGGAAGCTGAGGCAGGGGGATTACAAATTCAAAGCCAGCCTGCTCAAATCAGCAAAATCTTGCCTCAAGTTTTAAAAAGTAAAAAGACAGGAGGACATCTCAGTGGTCGAGTGCTTGCCTGGCACTTTTGGGACCCTAAATTCAGTCCCAAGTGCAGGAGAAGAAAAAGTTAGTCCTCAGATTGGGAAAGAAGAGGCCACAAATTGAGAGCATTGTCTGGAACATTTCCCAGTCTTGGGGAAATTAATTGACTCACAGTACCCCAAGCTCCAAATTATTCCCAAGATCCACCCTGGATTGTCTGGAAAATTCTAACTAAGCCAGATCCTACGTGCCTGGAGGAGGAGACCAACTTCAAAGTTCAAGTCTAGGGAAGACTTGCACAACACGGGAACTTCAAGACACCCTTCGGTAGGTGCTATGAGTAGAATGCGAAGGCTGGCTTTGGGGATGGGCTTTTGGCCAAGATGAATTGATCAGTGCAGAAACATGGAGACTAGAAGACCAGCTTCCAGCCTGGGAGTGTGAGAGAAGTTCTAAATGGTCACTCAGCTAAATGACAGGAATCCGGGGAACCCTTGTGATCATAAAGAGGGAGGACTCTGAGTACTGAGGGAAACGGGGACACTGAATGAGATTTTCACACAGAACCCATTTTCATCTCAACCAACAGTGAGAGCCTAGAAGACACCATTCAGACCACTGGTTTTCAACTTTCCTAATGTTGCGACCCTTAAACACGAATCCTCATATGTGGTGGCCCACCCAACCATAAAATTATTTCATTGCTTTTATGCTTTTTAAAAAATGTTGCAAGATCCCCAGTGGCAGTAGGCAGCATAAATGCTGTAGGTCCCTAATGGT
>LOEQ01000759.1:73671-84866 GCA_001685075.1 Bramus lutescens | reverse complement strand
GTGTGTGTGTGTGTGTGTGTGTGTGTGTGTGTGCAGGCTCACATTGCCAGGGTACAACTTGCAGGAGTTAATTCTTCCCACCATGAGGTTCCTAGGATAGAACTGAGGTCATCAGGCTTGGTGGCAGATGCCACCTACTGAGCCAGCTCGACACTCCTATTCCTGAGAGTTTAGAAATACCCTTACTTCCCACTTCAGTATCTAAGCTATGCATCGCTTATTGGGGTAGGGTGATAATGCGAGTCCGTGCTTTATGTTTTTTATTGAATTCATTTCAAGAATTCTATGACTGATCTGGACATGTTCTGATCTCTCTAAGGGATGAATTCTATTCTGGTGTATGTTGGTCACGAGGTGTTTGAGAACTACTTCCCCTTCCGGTGGAAGCTGGAGGATGACCAGTCACACAAAGAGCATTTAATTCAGAACATGGCCGCCACTGCTGTCTGGGTGCTCATTGCCTACGTTCTCTATAAAAAGAAGATCTTCTGGAAAATCTGACAGCACTCCCTGATAGGCTTTGCTGGAGGAGGGAGTCCTCCCCCACAAAATGGATGTACTTAAGGAAGCTGTGTCCGAGCTGACTGCTCAGCCATCAAAAAGCTGCCTGTATATTTTTACTTATATATTTACTTATTTGAAATGTTATGTTCTCCCTTTCCTTCATTTTCTATGAAATTGATATATTTGGAACATGTGTGGAGGTGTTTACAATGGACATTTTGCTTCTGTAATGTACTGGGTTTGACTCAGAAGTAGAATGTTTTCCTAACTTGGACAGTTTGATCTCTGCACCACAAACAAGCAAACCACAAGAACACAAGAAAACCCAAAGGACCGCTTCTTATTTTCTGAAAACTGCCTTCCCATGTATATATGCATGCCAACAAAAATACCACGGTTTCTGTTGTGAGACTTATATAAAGCTTTTTGAATGAACTATGTCATAATTTTGTCTAATTTTTTTTAGCATGCACTTTAATGTTTCTAGGAAGCCAAAGTAATTTTCAAGGCTTTGATGAGCCAACAAAATGCATTATCCAAAGTGACCAGCTCCNTGTGTGTGTGTGTGTGTGTGTGTGTGTGTGTGTGTGTGTGTGTGTGTGCAGGCTCATATGTGCCAGAGTACAACTTGCAGGAGCTACTTCTTCCCACCATGAAGTTCCTAGGATAAAACTGAGGTCATCAGGTTTGGTGGCAGATGCCACCTGCTGAGCCAGCTCGATGCTCCTAAGACTTTAGAAATACCCTTACTTTATACTTCTGTATGTAAGCTATGCATCACTTATCCAGGCTAGGGTGATAATGCAAGTCCATGCTTTATGTTTTTTATTGAATTCATTTCAAGAATTCTATGACTGATCTGGGCATGTTCTAATCTCTCTAAGGGATGAATTCTATTCTGGTGTATGTTGGTCACGAGGTATTTGAGAACTACGTCCCTTTCCAGTAGAAGCTGGAGGATGACCAGTCACACAAAGAGCATCTAAATGGCCGCCACTGCTGTCTGGGTGCTCATCGCCTATGTTCTCTATATAAAGAAGATCTTCTGGAAAATCTGACAGCACTCCCTGATAAGTTTTGCTGGAGGAGCCCAGCAGCCCTGGGAGAAGGAAGAACTATCTTTATTAAAGGGACTCCTCCCCCACAAAATGGACGTACTTACGGAAACTGTGTCCGAGCTGACTTGCTTAGCCATCAGAAAGCTGCCTGTTTATTTTTACTTATATATTTACATATTTGAAATGTTATGCTCTCCCTTTCCTTCATTTTCTATGAAACTGATACATTTGGAACATGTGTGAAAATCTCATTGAACTTCCCAGAGGGCTTTACTATGGACATTTTGCTTCTGTAATGAAGGCCAAGGCTGGTGGGCTGGGTTTGACTCAGAGGTAAGATTGTTCTCCTAACTTGGACAGTTTGATCTCTGCACCACAAACAAGCAAATCCCAACAAGAACACAAGAAAACCCAAAGGACCGCTTCATATTTCCTGAAAACTGCCTTCCCATGTGTATATGCATGCCAACAAAAATACCACAGTTTCTGTTGTGAGACTTACATAAAGCTTTTCGAATAGACTGTGTCATAATCTTGTCTGTTTTTTTTTAATCATGCACTTTAATGTTTCTAGAAGCCAAAGTAAATTTCAAGGCTTTGATGAGCCAACCAAAGCGACCAGCTTCTCCCCCCTTCCCCCTCACCGGGAAAACACTGAAGCATAGGTTTATTATTGTCAGCTACTCTTGTTGCACTGTGCCCATCCGCCCAGCCTACTATTTACTGCTCTCTATCTGTCTGCCTATCTGCACTGGCATGTCTCTGGATGGTACTAGGCGTCTCTAGGCACCCAGAGATGTATCCGAGGAAGGAGGAGCATGTGCTCTCACTATGATCCTCTGAGCTGCCTCCTGTGTAAGGTGCGGGGCAGCCGTCTGGCCTGTCAGAGTTTTTGGTTCCTCATTCATGGAAGGAAAGGAATGGGCATGCTCCATCAGGTCTCCCCAGTGTTTAGATGTGATAAGCTGGGGTCCCTTGGCAGCTTCTCTGAAATCCTCACTGTAATCTTACAGGAAACCCTGGAAAAGGAATAATAGGAAAACCTCTGACTCCATCGGAGTGAATCTTATCAAATGTCCATCCACAGTTTGCGGAGAGCGGAGGTGATATATGTGGAAGGACAGCCCTTGTGTGCTGTGCATGTCATTCCCTTGTGGGGATTTTTCATGGGTATTGCATATTTAAGGAGAATCATGATGGGGTTGTACTTCATGTCACTCTTTTGAGGTGACCTGGGGACACGTGTGTATGGCTTTTAAGTCCCCCCATGTACTTATGTTCCCAATTAAGAAATACACATTAATTGCTAAGTCTCAGTTCTGTCTCCATCTTCCACCTCTGCCTGCTTCATTCTCCCTATTATGGCCGCTGTTCCAGTCTAGACGCTTGCCTCCTTATGGGACTCCTTATCCACTGCCACCAGATTCAACTTGAGAATGAATGAGTTGGATCAGACCACCATCTTGTCCAATCAGTGGCGCCTGGGGCATCATCTCTGGTGGGTACAGCCGTCTTCATTTGATCCAGCTCCCTCCCGTGTTTCCCCACCTCCTTCACAGCCTTACTTGGCCCCCCATCCCTCCCTCCTGACTGCCATCTTCCTCTTCGGTTCTCCCCACCCAGATTTGATCTGTCATTTCAAATGCCCCATTGTGGAAGCACCACCTCTAACCGTTCCCATCCAGAGCTGACACCTTCTTTGGGGTTCTCAAATATTGACATTCATCTCGTGGCATTAATAGCTTCTGCCTCATGTGATGGTTACTTTCTGGTTATTGTGATATTAGTGGCAAGAATTACACATTCTATATCTCTGTGGTACGAACTGCACTGCCTTGTGCTTACAAGTGCCGAATGAACATTTATTAATACAAAACAATGTAGTTTGGGGTTTTTAAAGACTTTTTAATTGTATGTGTATGGGGGTTGTGCACATGAGTGCGGTGCACAGGTGCTGTCTCTGCAGAGGCTAGAAGAGGGATTCCCCTGGAGCTGGAGTTACAGACAGTTGTGAGTCACCCGATGTGGGTGCTGGGAACCAAACGCCAATCTCCTGCAAGAACCGTGAGAACTCTAAGCTGCTGAGCCATCTCTTCAGTTTTTTGTTTGTTTGTTTTGTTTTGTTTTTGGAGACAGTTTCACTGTTTTGGGGCCCTGTCCTGGAACTAGCTCTTGTAGACCAGGCTGGCCTAGAACTCACAGAGATCCACCTGCCTTTGCCTCCCGAGTGCTGGGATTAAAGGCATGCACCACCACCACCAGGCCTGTTTTTGGTTTTGGATTGCTAGTTAAGACTGGCATATCTGATGGAGCATCTCTTGCAAATGCTAATGCATTCGCTAAAGGGAAGAAGTTGCTTTTGAGGGCTCCTGTTGCTACGGTTCTTTAGTGTACCCGTGTTACAGCATGCTGTCCAGACCTCCACCATGAAAGCTGAGCTGGGTAATTTCACAGTTACCGAATGGCACTTCTCAAACTGGGCAGTGTGTCAGGGTTAGGATGTCTTGAGCCATAAGCACTGGACCCAGACATAGCTGAACTGTCAGGAAACCCATCCACCTGAGCAGTCCTTAGGGAGGTGTGCTCTGCCCCATTTCAGCCAACAGAGATGGCCCCTAGGATCCCAGCTGCCACACAGTACTCGGGGAGACATCTTCTCTGTATATTTTATTAGCCAGAAAACCTGGTCCTTGAGGATCATTGGCTAGAAATGCCTTGATTGGCTCTTTCAAAGTTAGAAATGAGAACTTGGATTAGCCCAGCACAGGTTGTGCCCAAGAAGGTGACTACCTGAGTGTACAAGGTACCTTCTGCAAGAGAGAAGATGAGGTGTGTTGGGTTGAATGACAGAACAGGGAAGTGGTTATGACTACTGGTGGCTACAATAATTAGAGATCACGCTGCAACTTTCCAGGTGCAAAGTTTGACATTTAAACCATTAAAAAAAACATTTGCATTTCTAATTCCTGTGTATAACTGAGTAAACTGTATTTCTTTAAGTTGTGCCTTTTTATGTTCATTAATAAAGAGATGTTTCTTTCTTTTCTTCTTTTTTGAATGCCCTGGCAATGCAGAAGCATGCATGGACAGCCAGTATATGGTGGTTCTGTTGAATCTGTCTATATTGGGTTTCATGGTCTAAGCTGATGAGGACGACTGACCAGGTCTATTCCTCAAGAGGGCACCAGATCTCATTCCAGATGGTTGTGAACCACCATGTGGTTGCTGGGAATTGAACTCAGGACCTCTGGAAGAGCAGGCAATGCTCTTAACCGCTGAGCCATCTCTCCAGCCCTAGTTACTGCTTACTGGCTTGCACTCAGTTACTCAGTCTTTCTCTTTCTCTCTCTCTCTCTCTCTCTCTCTTTTTAAAGTTTTATTTTTTTTTTGAGACTGGATTTCTCTGTAGCTTTGGAGCCCGTCCTAGAACTAGCTCTTGTAGTCTAGGCTGGCCTCAAACTCAGAGAGATCCACCTGCCTCTGCCTCCCTAGTGCTGGGATTGAAGGCATGCACCACCACTGCCTGGCTATTTAACACATATACAGATGCATACATTTATGTAAATACACAAATGCATACATGTTGCATAAAAAGATTGGACCTTGGACTGAGCATGGTGATACACAACTTTGGTCCCAGCACTCAGGAGGCAAAGGTAGGTGGGTCTCCATGAGTTTGAGGCCAGCCTGGTCTACAATGAGAGTTCCCGACCAGCTAGAGCTATACAGTGTGACCTGTCTCAAAAACAACGAACCAAAACAAAACAACAGTGAGAGGGAGAGAGGAATCATACTTTTAATAAGTGTTTTATTAATGAGCATATATATAATTATTTTACTTAGCAGGCCCTAACTCTCACACTTAAACATTTTGAGCTTTCAACTGCCCCTAGAGCTTTCTGATATGTCTATATATACAATATATATATATGTGTGTGTGTATTAGTATAAGATAAAATTCTATATATGTGTATATTTCATTTTACATATCTGTGTGTGTATGTCATATACATAGAGCTTATTTGTGATCAGTAATGATATATGGTTCAGGTCAGTTGCCAATGAAAAAGCTTGCCTGGTCATTGTGTTTTCTGACCTTCTGAATTTAGATTTAGATTTAGAACATTAAATTCTGATCTGGAGATATGGCTCAGTGTTTAAAAGCACTTGTTGCTCTTGCAGAGGACCCAGGTTCAATTCAATGACACCCACATGGTGACTCAGAACCACCTGTAACCAGTTCCCATACCCTCTTCTGGCCTCTGTGGCCACCATGGGCAAGTGGCGCACAGACATACATGCAGACATAACATGCACACACATAAGTAGAACTTAAAAAAGAAAAACAAATCAAAAATATACATAGAAGATGGCACACATGCCACTAATATAACAAAGACATTCAAGGTCTACTTGCTTCTGACTGTTAGAAAAGCTTCCCTCGTGGGAGGCAAGAAGCCAGCAAGGACTGCAGACATTCTGTTTAATAGCGGGGTCACTGTCAGTTGTGCTGGAAACTCTGGACCTGGCTTACATGTTCAAGCCCAGAAGATGTAGGCTTTTGGTCTCATTAAGTATTTAGCAACTTAGGGTCTACCTTTAGAGCCTGAGAATTGAGAGAGATTTAATAACTGAGGAACAAGCTGGTCTCTTTACATTGCTTCTATTTGTGTATATGTCGGTGGGGATGGGAGGAGATAACTTGTCATTTTATCTAGATACTTACCCTCAACCCAAAATAAAAAGTAAAGAAAACATTGAAACTCAAATAAACAGGGACGGTTTTGTCTTGATGTGAAGAACACTTTTGAACAGGGCTGGAAAGAAACGGGAACATTTTGCAAAGATGAACATTTTAAAACCTGTGTCTACAGAGCAGAGATAAAGGTGGGGTTAGGCAATGTACATATTCAACGTGAGCTATCCATTCAAGATGCATGCTCACATGTGACTGGAACTATTTCCTCTTTGAGAGTGGAACTATGAAATAAGTGAAGCCACTAGACCATGCACAGTAGGAGCGTGGCCTATTACAGAGCTTATTGGTTCTGTTTCAATTTTGTAAGCGGGGATTCAGAGCCTGGGAAATTATGTGGTCCTTTGTGGTTGAAAAACCATCTCGTCAATAGTTTTCAGCTTCTTTAGCTACCCCTTTGAGATAAGGCTACTCTAGATAAAACGAATGGATCTGAAACAAATTTAAAGATATATCCTAAAAGATGTGTGAGAAATTTGCAAAGCAAAGACTACCATTTCCCCGAATTTTCTAAAGTAGCTTGGCTTTTGTAGCCTGTGATCCTTATTTTTACCCCAGCTGGATATTTGATATCAATCTCAGAGGCTTGGCATGAAGTTTAAATTAGACTTGGTTTAGTTCTTTACAAATATCGTTCTAGCCTTGAGAGATATAGGAAGAGAGTGACTTCAAAGAGTGGCTCCAGGGTTGAAGTCTCAAGCATGAGGGGCTCTGAATCACCCCAGGACTTCTTTCTCAACTCCTGAGGAATTCAAAGTGACAGTTGCAAGTTCAGAGCACAGCTGTCCATCCCACCCCAACACTAGCAATGGAGGTGGCGAAACGCAGGACAAATTGCAAGCTCTTATCACAGATGTGGAGTTAGTGCTCACTGGGGGGCAGCTACATGGCTGCCATTTTGGTTAACTTCTGTGGAGGGTGGGGGTGCGGAGGAGTTGTGGGGATGCGTCCGAGACATGCAAGCAAAACTGACGTCCCTGAAGAGAAATTCTAAGGCAATTAAGTTACTGATAAAGCGGACGAGAATGACTGTGGTTTCTACTCACTCTCTTGAATTGATGAAATAGATTATGAGAGCCGATGCTTAGAACAAAGACAAGGATCGCCTAAAAACAGAAAAGGACAGGGACAAGATGCTATTTTATTGACATGGAATAAAGAAGCCCACACAGTTGTGTTTTCTATTTTACATGAAGTAAATATTGTGTGTTTTTATTACTGTGTACAGGGAAGGGGAGGAGGAAATGGTTTTCCCTTAGCTCACCTATGGATGTGCAGCACTACATTCAACATTCATTCAGTCATTCATTTATTGAAGAAAAGCGGATGAAGCTTTACACTAAGTCATTCATTCAGTCATTCATTCATTGAAGAAAAGCAGATGAAGCTTTACACTAAGTCATTCATTCAGTCATTCATTCATTGAAGAAAAGCGGATGAAGCTTTACACTAAGTCATTCATTCAGTCATTCATTCATTGAAGAAAAGCGGATGAAGCTTTACACTAAGTCAGTGTGCACCCATTTACTTCACTTTAACTCTCACACGCTTCAGAATAAGCAAGGTAAGCTTCCTGCTTCTCCTGGGGTTTAGCAAATGCTTACTGAGTATTTAGCATGGATCTCGGGCTTCATTTCATGATAGAAATGAGGGCTAATAAATAACAATCTTGGACTTGACCGGCCCATGATGTGTCCTGAGGGACATTTCCCTACCCGGGAAACTGTTTTGTGAGAAGAGAGTGTTTTTACTATGCCAGTTTGTCTGGTACCTGAAGAACACCCATCCAGTGGCACACAACCAGGAAGCTGCCTACTCAAAGCCTCTGTGATCTTTCTCAGTTCAGCTTTAGATAATTACGCATCCGTCTGGTAATTTCTAATTTCTGAACCACCAGGTTTTTGTCTGGTATGGTGATTTACACCTTTAATCCCAGCACTCGGGAGTCAGAGGAAGGTGGATCTCTGTGAGTTTGAGGCCAGCCTGGTCTACTGAGAGGCTAGTCAGGAGTACTTGGTGAGACCCTGTCTTGAAAAACAGATTTTTAATGTTTAGTCAATGTAGTTTTAATGATCAAATTCAGGATTTTATTTACAATGAAATTTTCACTCCCTTCCAGCTCAGATATTGCTTGGGTATGCCTCTCATGTTCTTTTCTCCTAACCGTTTGTGTCTGTATTAATGGTTATTTTTACTTTATTGCTAGCTAGGCTCATTGTGGCTGCTCAGTAGGAAGCAGAGAGGTCTTTGGGCTCACAGAGAACCACCAGGGAACCTGGAATATTAAGACACTGCCCAGCTACAAAGAGTTGTCACATAGTCACTTCTGATCTGTATTTGGCTTACTTTGTGCCTCAAGGAAATTTATATTTTTTTTATTGCGTACATGGGATTCAGTTCATCATCACCAGAACAGTTTTCTCCAACTGTGCTGTGCTTAAGTATGCCTAAACAACTCAGTATTGACATGTGTAAGTGAATCCCTGAGAGCCAAAGATAAAGGGGGGTATCAAAAATTTATTGGGGAACACTCATGGACAACAAGGTCCTCTGCTCTGTGAGCCCTGGAAGCTGCAATCAGATCTCCAGCCACCACACAAGAGAATGAGCGAGCCCCTCCTCTCAAAAACAATCACGTTCACAGACAGAAGACTACACTCCTAAGTCTAGTACACCCAAAAGCTATTGGCTGATCTACACAGAACAGCCGACTCTGTCTCAATTGTTCAAAGATAGCCTGGTCTACACAGGGAGCTCCAGGACAGACAATCCTGTCTTAATTGCTTTGTCCTTGACTCTTTAAGACAGGGTGTCACTACATAGCCCTGGCTGGCCTGGAACTCACCATTCAATTTAGAGAGATGGCTTGACAGTTAAGAGTACTTGTTACTTTTTCATTAGTCTGAAAAAAATCAAGGAAGTCCTGAACTGCTTGCTAAACAGAGACATATGCCCAAACTTAGCTTCAATCTTTACACACAGATGTCCCAGCATGGAAACTGACCAAGATTATTCCTGTACCCTTGAAGGGTTGCCATTTTTTTTTGAGAATTTCAAGATTAATCTGAAAGTGAGTAAGAGGTTAAGTCCCTGAAGAAAGTCATGAAGGAGGAGAAAATAAATGCTGCTTGGATTTCGGTCGTGCAGACCATTTCCTCCCATCCTTTCTCTTCTAAATCATTTATGTTTGAAACATCTTGAGACCACACTGTTGGGCTGTTCTATGATGTCACGGTCACCTGGCAACAGTTCCAGGAGGTACACTTCCTCGTATTGCATCATCTTCGGACTGGCTGGGAAAGTCAAAGAGAGGTTCGAGGGACCAGAAACCTATGTGAAGGATGTGTGTGGCCAAACTAAGGATGATGGGAAGGAGAAGGGTGGAGTTGAGAGTTTAAAAAAAAAAAAGAGAGAGAGTCCTCCAACCACTTTGGTGAAACCAAGACTGCGCTTAACTGCTAAAACATGGTAGGGCCTACCAAGGGTAGTCAGTAGATGGGGATTCTAGACTCCATCATTATTTTATCTGTGAGTAGAATAAGAATTATATAATCTGAGACTGTGAGTTGCTGCCTACCCATTTCAATTGACTTGTTTAGTCAAAGAACATCAAATTTTGTTTTTGATGAGATACATCCAATGATCTGAATACTAGTCCTGCATCTTTCTGGGACCACAGCACATTCTCAAGAACTTCAGAAAAAAAGAAATTCTTAAAGATTTGGATTTTGTTTATGCTTTTAAAAAGTAGTAGGTAAACAGTAAATATCTATATCTAAGCTACAACATGAAGATTGTTATTGATGTTGAAATTTGTAAATGTTAGCTGAGAGAGTAGAAGAGTAGATTCTGGGTGTTCTGGACACACATACATTGACACATGCACACATCAACACATGAAACTATAAAATGGTAGGTGTGTTTGATAATGAATCATTTAAATATGTATAAGTTGTTGTGTGATATTTTAATTGTGTTCTGACAAATAAATCTTGCTTGGAGTCAGGGAGTGGAGTTAGCCACTAGCTGACCATGCAGCTCCTTAGTATTTATTTTTATTCATCAAAACTCTGTATAGGCTATCATTATTATTATCAAATTAGATAGTACCACTTAGGGAGGGGTCATCTTCTTTACAATCCATAGGTAAAAGTGCCTGGTGCAATGGGATGTTTTCAAGAAGTAAACACACTGTATTACAGGTAGTGGAGATCTCCCCACATCTACTCACACCATGCTAGATAACAGAAAAAGAGGCACAGCTGAAGCAAAAGACTTTCCGAGGTCTGCAGTATTTTGGCTTTGCCAAAATGAGATTGGCCCATCAGAGGGTTTACCTCTGGTGGGCTGACACCTGAAACTTCAGTTGCCACTCACTGCTCCTCTATGGTTAATAGAGGTTTGGAGGACCACAGACAGACAGGAGACAGGAAATAGTAAGGTGGGGCTGAAAGAATCTTGGCCCTTTTGGAGGAAGGATGGATGGATGAGGTAGGAAGTCACTGGTGGCTGCTCCTCTGCTTCTCCAATCTTTCAGATTCTTGCCCTGATATCTGACTCCTGGCACCCAAGACTGACAATTTGAACCCCTGGACCCACACAGTGGAAAGAGAGAACCAAGTCCTGCAAATTGTCCACCAACCTCCACACTTGGACACACAAGAGATAAACGAAAAGTAGTAACTTTAAGAAAATGAGGAGGACCTGGTGAAATGAAATGACTGAGCAGGTAAAGGACCTGCCAGGATGTGAGTTCAATACCCAAGGACCCAAGTTAAGAGAAGACAATTCCTAAATATTGTTCTCTGACCTCTACATTTTACCATGCATCTCTCTCTCTCTCTCTCTCTCTCTCTCTCTCTCTCTCTCTCTCTCTC
>LOEQ01000759.1:42633-53807 GCA_001685075.1 Bramus lutescens | reverse complement strand
TCAGTTTATATACTGAATGAACTACAGGGGCTGGAGATGCACATAGATCAGTTTATATACTGAATGAACTACAGGGGCTGGAGATGCACATAGATCAGTTGGTAGAGTTCTTCCTAACACATACGAAGGCCTGGGTTTGACCCCAGAATTAGATAAAGCAGGTTATAAAACAACAGTACATGTGTAGAGTTAGGTGTCAGTCCCCTACAAACTACAAGTAATTTAAGGAAATCTTTACTGCGTATTTGGTAACTTGATTGAGTTAAATAAAGCATTTGTTGTAAAGTTGAATGTGTTCCACCAGAAGCAAAGAATCAGAGATCTTTGTCTTTTCATTTGAGACAGTGTTTCTCTGTTTTGCTGCAGCTGTCATGGAACTGGCTCTGTAGACCAGGCTGGCCTTGAACTTAGAGATGACCTGCCTCTGCCTCCCAAGTGCTGTGATTAAAGGCCACACCACCTGGTTTAGAGGCCTCTTCCAGGCTAGAGCACAGGTGAACTAGAGAAAGCTTAGTTTTTTCAATAAATTTTTCTTTTTTTTTTTTTTCCAGTGACCCTTTGTTTTCTGCTCAGCGTCTCCCCCCTCATGGCTATCCCTTGGAACACCCGTTTAACAAAGATGGCTATCGGTATATTCTAGCTGAGCCTGATCCTCATGCCCCTGACCCAGAGAAGCTGGAACTTGACTGCTGGGCTGGAAAACCTATTCCTGGAGACCTCTACAGAGCTTGCTTATATGAACGGGTTTTGTTAGCACTACATGATCGAGGTATGTATGGAAAACTGTGCTGGTTAGGTTTTTTTGTTATTTGGGAAGAGGGAACCCTAACTGAGAAAATGCCTCCATCAGGTTGGCCTGTAGGCAATCAGTAGGGCACCTTCTTGTTTGATAATTGGTATGGGTGGGCTCAGCCCACTGTAGTGATGCTACCCCTGGCAGGAGGTTCTTGGCTACATAAAAGAAAATCTGGCGGGCGGTGGTGGCGCACAACTTTACTCCCGGCACTTGGGAGGCAGATCAGGTGGATCTCTGAATTTGAGGATAGCCAGGGCTACAGAGAGAAAACCCTATCTTGGGGGAAAAAGGAAAGAAAGAAACCGACCTGAACAAGCTGCGAGAAGCATGCCAGTAGACACCATTCCTCTATTTCTGGTTCCATTTGTGCGTTGGCTCCCTCAGTGAGGGCAGTGTTGGATGGAATAAACTGTCCCTCTTCCAAGTTGTTTTGGTTATGATGTTATCCCAGCAATAGAGATCTAACTAGGATGGAAGCCAGTGCAGGGCTGTGAGGCATTGCTCTGGTAGGCCTGACTGTTTGCTCTGGGGGAGAGTGTGGAGATATTTAGAGCCTGGACTGGAAAAGCGCTACATGCGAGGCTGAATGGGCTGTTCTATGGAAGCTTGGAAGGTAGCATGCTGAACGCAGTGCAGACAGTGGAGCGGCATGAAAAGCTACATGAGCTCAGAAAGTCCCTCAGAAACTGGATGTTTGTAATAAGAATCTGTGCTTTTTGGTCAGCTGAGGCAGAAGAATCAACTGTGACTAAGAAGACACCAGCTGCACTGAGGTAAAATCTTCTGGGAAGTGTTTCCTCAGGGTCAGCACACAGAGCTTTGGACCAGAGTGGGCCAAGACTGCATCTCAAGCTGGCAGCCTAACCTAGTAATGTGGAAGCCTCTTCTGCACCTTACATGGAGACAGGCCGGGAGAGGCCATTGATGAAGGTTCCGTTCAGTTACAGTGGAAACCTTGAGATGGGATTGAAGGGGTCCTAGAAGTGCTGTGTGGTAAGGTTGGAGTCCCTACAGAGAGGCCAGAAGAGGCTACTGGTGAAGGTGCAGCTCAGTTGTAGTGGTGACTACAACTCCAGGTTTGGAGGTGCCAGGACCATGGGGTGACTGCCAAGGATAGCATAGGTGTAGAGTAAAGCCCATCTGATCCTAAGAGACATGGGACATACTGCGGGTGGCAGAACCGGAGAAGTGCAACTGCCAAACCCTTGGTATTTATCATAGCAATAGAAATTTAACCTTTATAATAACCTGTTCTCAAGAGCTTGTCTCCTCCCACAAGACCAGCATCAAACTTCTTTCAGAGTAGTGCCCCGTGACTAACCCAATCACAGCTCACATGCGCACGTTAGTGAATCAGCACCTCCAGAGTGCCTCATGGGGTAGAAGTGGACATTTGTAAACCAGCCTGCACATAAACCTGTGGCCACAGTGAATTTATATCAACAGCTGGAATTCCAGCCGAACGCCATAGGATGCTTCCTTGTTGCCTTCCCCTTTTACCTATTTCTAACTTATTTTTCCAACAGCGGAAAACAGCTAGTGCCAGGACAGGCTCCAAAGCTACAGAGAAACCCTGTCTCATAAACCAAACCAAAACAAAATAAAGAAAAACCTATTTTGGGGTGGTGGTGGCACACACCTTTAATCCCAGCACTTGGGAAGCAGAGGCAGGCCTGGTCTATAGGAGCTAGTGCCATGACAGGCTCCAAAGCTACAGAGAAACTTTGTCTTGGGGGGAAAAGTACTGTTTTGTTTTAAAGGGGTGAGGGTAGCTCAGTAGTGTAGCAGTTACATAATGTACATGAGGCTTTGAGTTTGTTCCCCTCTACCACACACACAACACACATAGAATGAGACTTGTCAAAGAAGGATTCAGCTACTGTGAGAATCACTAGATTGTAGTATTGAGTGCAGCTGTTTGACTTCAGCGTCTATTCAGGACACTGTTAGCTTTGATGGTTGTTTTTTTCCCCTAATTTTCTCAGTGTGATGTTCAGCTAGGTTGGTTTCTGGTGTGGCTTACCGTTTTGTGTCTTCCCGTATCTAATGGGTGTGTGTGTGTGTAGCTGGGTGTGCCATGGGCTACATGTGTAGGTCAGGGAAAGCTCCGGAGTCAGTTCTCCTATATTTAGGTCGATTTAGCAGGTTTGTGCAGCAAGTACCTTTACCCATTGGCCTAGTTACTATGATATTGGGTAAGACTTTGTACTTAGCTGGGTGTTGGTGGCACATGCTTTTAATCACAGTACTTGGGAGGCAGAGGCAGGCAGATCTCTGTGAGTTTGAAGCCAGCTTAGTCTACAAGAGCTAGTTCCAGGACAGGCTCCAAAGCTACAGAGAAACCATGTCTTGAAAAACAACAACAAAATTTGTACTTAATGTCTTCAAGACTATACCCCATTCTCATTCCCTTCGTTTTCTCACCCATCCCCTTGTTTCTAGTTTCTCTATTTCTTTTCCTGTTTGGTTGTCTTTTGGGAGGCAGGCAGAGCCTCACTGCATAAGTACTTCCCTAGTGCTGAGACTACAGACATGATTCATCATGCCTGGCTGCTGGTATTGCTTCTTCACAGATAAATGTATTCTCCTATCTCTTTCATGCACAAAGTACAGAGCCCTATAATCTTTTGCATTTTGTTATGTGCATTGGAGCAGTCACTCCTTACCAGTTCAAAAACTAGTTCTCTCCCTCTTGCTCTTGCTTTTGGTTTGGGAAACAGGGCTTTTCTGTATAGCTTTGGCTGACTTAGAACTCACTATGCAGACCAGCCTGCCTTGAATTCAGAGATTCACTTGCCTCTGCTTCCCAAGTGCTGGGATTAAAGGTGTGGGCCAGCACCTCCTGGCTATAATTTTTATTTTAATTTGGGTGTGTGGGTGTATCTGTGAGTGTATGTATACTCACATAAGTGTGCAGGTACTCACAGAGGCCAGAAGATGGCATTGCATCCCCTAGAACTGGAGTTATAGGCAGTTGTGAGCTGCCTGACATGGGTGTAGGGAATCAAGCTCAGCTCCTTTGGAAGATGCTCTTGATTATTGAGTCGTTTTCTGCTGTTTTCTGGAGTGGTACTGCAGAATAATACCTAAAGCAGGTGATTTGAGAGAGCAGGGAATTTACTGTGATCTTGTCCGGCCCTAGTCTCTGAAGTTGGTTGGTCACTTTAGCTTTGTTTGATTGGTTGCTAGGGATCAAGCCCAGGTACCTTGGACATGTTCAACATACAGCCCACCATGAGCCTTCAACATTGTCAAAATGTGTTACTTCAGTTGGGCATGGTGGCACATACACGTAATTCCAGCCCTCTGGAGGCTGAGTCAGGAGTATTGCCACAAATTTGAGGCCACATAATATATACCAGGCCCTCCCAGAGCTGTGTTGCAAGATCCTATCTAAAACAGAGTGAAGTGTCACTAAGTCCCTTCCACACTCATGTGGAAAGGAATGAGCTCTGGCTCATGAAAGAATTTGTGATATCTTTCAGGAAATGCACATCCCAATGCTGCTGATTTTCAGATCCTTCTCATTTCATCTTGCACTGTCCTGTATATGGAAAGGTCCAGGTGCAGCGCTCTCTGCACTTGGCTGGCCTGTGTTGTGGGGTTTCCTGGCCCTCCATGACTTTGGTTCTTTTGGAGAGGATGGGCTTGTGCTTTGCAGAACACCCTGTGTTAGTTCTCTTCTGTTGCTGGGAAAGCAACTCTCATAAAAGAAATCATTTAATTGGGACTTGCTTACAGTTTTAGAGGCTTAGGCCATGTTCCTCACAGCAGTAGACAGACATGCTAGAGCAGGAGCCAAGAGCTTTCCATCCTGATCTGTAGACAGTGAGCAAGGAGACTCCTCAGAGTCCACATGCAGCAACACACCCCTCCTCCAGCAAGGACACACCAATGATTGTTCCCCACAGTTCATCTGCTGAGGACTAAGCATGTGCATGTATGAGCCTGTGGGGGTCATTCTCACTTAGATCACCATAAGCCCTCCCTTTTGGTTTACTTGGTGATTTTAATTATGCCTCTTTGACAGTGACATCATAAGGTAAGCTTTGTTCTTTATAGTGCATCCTAATTCCATCCATTCCTAATGAGAATTTACTCTGGTCACTAGACTAAGTGGTGTGTTCTAGGTTTATCTGTACCAGGCTTTTTCTTGGGCCACCAACAAGCTCCCAAATCATGACATGGAGATTTATTAGTTTTGAATGCTCAGCCTTATTTTAAGCTTCTCTTCGTCTGTATTTTTTGCCTCGGGGCTTTTTATCTTGCTTTCCTTTTGTATATCTTACTTTCTTACTGTGTCCATGGGTGGCTGGCAGCTGACTAGCTTCTGGTACTAGTATGTACCTTTCTTTCTCGCTTTTCCTTTTTCCTTTTTGAGCCTTGATTTCTTGTCCTATTAGCCTACCTATTGGTCATTCAGCCTTTTATTAGACCAGTCAGGTGCCGTAGGCAGGCAAGATGAAATAGCAACACATCTTTAGCATAA
Organism: Bramus lutescens; assembly: GCA_001685075.1. NCBI lineage: Eukaryota > Metazoa > Chordata > Mammalia > Rodentia > Cricetidae > Bramus > Bramus lutescens. The sequence continues at coordinate 48,522 of LOEQ01000759.1, read as the reverse complement.
ACAAATGTAACGCATCTTTATACAGCTAAAATAATATTACACACACACACAAAAAGACGTGTGGTGGTGGTGCATGCCTTAGCACTCGGGAGGCAGAGGCAGGTAGATGTGAGTCCAAAGCCAGCCTGGTCTGGTCTACAACAGCTAGTTCCAGGACTGTTACACAGAGAAACCCTGCTCGGGGGAAAAAAAAAGTAATGTTCCACAGCATGAAGAAACAGCACATCTTTACATAGTTAGAATAGTATCCCATAACACTTATCCTCTGAAAACTTACCTTTTCCCTTCGCCAGGTAAACCCTGTTAACATTTCTAACTCCAACTGTGTATGGTGTTGAGTTAGGTCTGGACCAGGGGAAACATGTGGCTTGTTTGAAGATGTCATGGCTCCTGGAGGCAGGATAAGTTGTTCAGATGTCACATCTCTTCCCCAGACTGATGAGGCTTGGTCCTGTTCTGCAGTAGTCAGTGCTACAGTGCCGGTTCTTGGTTTCTTGGGGTCTTTTAAGCCACGGGTTAGGAGGGAAAGCTGCCTCTCCCGTGTCCCACAAGCTGCTCATATCTGCCTGCCTATCTTACATCACTGTAATTTTTTCTAGTTTTGTTGAACTGTTTTGCCTAAGCTGGCCTTGAACTTCTGGGCTGCAGGGGTCCCACTGTAGCCTCCCTAAGTAGCAGTTTTCTAGCTTCGATTGTGTTGTGGTTATGGATGATACCATTTAGAGAGATTGACAGAAGGGACTCTTAAACTATGCTGCACCGTAAACAGTAAGAATATCTAGTAATTCTTGCCTTTTTTCTTTTTACAGTCACAGGGTTTCACTATCTCACCCTGGAACTCAATCTATAGACCAGGCTGACCTCAAACTCAGAGAGATCAGCCTGCCTCTCCCTCCCAAATGCTAGAATTAAAGGTGTGCACCACCTCACCCAGCCTTTGGGGGGGGGGCTTTTTATACTGTTTGTGTAGTAGAAACACCTCAGAGCCAGGCAGTGGTGGTGCACGCCTTTAATTCCAGCACTTGGGAGGCAGGGGAGGCAGTGGCAGGCAGATCTCTGGGAGTTTGAGGCCAGCCTGGTAAGTTCCAGGACAGGCTCCAAAGCTACACAGAGAAACTCTGTCTCAAAAAAACAAAGGGGGGGCCAGTCTGGAGAGATGAATCAGAGGTTAAAGGCTATTCTTCCAAAAGCCCTGAATTCAATTTTCAGCAACCCCATGGTGACTCACAGCCATCTATAATGAGATTTGCTACCAACACTGTATACATGATAAATAAGTAAATCTTTAAAAGGTGGGTGTGCTCAGGTCTCTGAGTACCTCAAATAACTCCTTGCCTTTGGCTCTTTCACTGTAGCTCCCCAGTTAAAGATCTCTGATGACCGGCTGACTGTGGTTGGAGAGAAGGGCTACTCCATGGTACGGGCCTCTCATGGGGTACGAAAAGGTGCCTGGTACTTTGAAATCACTGTGGATGAGATGCCACCAGATACTGCTGCCAGGCTGGGCTGGTCCCAGCCCTTGGGTAAGCAGAGGGCACTGTGTGGGCCTTACAGCAGGGGTCATCTGGCTCATCATTTACCAGACTCTGGTCTTAAAGTCAAATAAATTCCTGAGGGAGTAGCCAGTTTGGGATTCCCGTAATTCTGTAGAGATAGTTTGTGACCAAAAAGATGTGCGGCGGGAAGCAGAATGAGCGTTAACTGCAGCCCTCTGATCTCCACATGTCTTTTCATTGGGACAGGTAACCTTCAAGCTCCCTTAGGGTATGATAAATTTAGCTATTCTTGGAGGAGCAAAAAGGGAACCAAGTTCCATCAGTCTATTGGCAAACACTACTCGTCTGGCTATGGACAAGGAGATGTCCTAGGGTTTTATATCAATCTTCCCGAAGATACAGAGACAGCCAAGTCACTACCAGATACTTACAAAGATAAGGTGAGATTGTCCTCCTTCAGCAGCTTCCTGGCTTTGACGACCTGTGGCAGTCAGCCCTGTAGCTATTGCTTAGGTTCTGTTGTGATGGTACCCCATGGTGTGTGTGTTTCCCATATCTTTCCAGACAGCAATAAAATTGAAAGAATTAAGGCTTTAGTCCCTGAGTAGTCCACCTAAATTCTACCATTAACATGTTATCGATTTGTTCTTTTCTATCATGTACCACTGGGAAATTGGTGGGCATCATTGTAATTCCCCCAATAGGTACTTCAGGAAATGTATCATTAGTCATTGTTCAACTTTGGATTTACATACACACAAACACACACACATAATATACAAATTAAGTCTTTTTTTTTTCCAGATACAGAATTTAAATTTTTTTTTTTTAAAGTATTTTAGTGTTTAAAAGTCAAGCCCAGGGATGGGCGAGATGGCTCAGAGGTTAAGAGCACTGTCTGCTTTTCCGGAGGACTTGAGTTCAGTTCCCAGCAACCACATGGTGGCTCACAACCATGTAGATCTGATGCCGATGCCCTCTTCTAGTGTAAAGGTGTACATGCAGATTATGTATATAATTGTACACACACACACACACATATATATAAACAAAATCTTTGAAAAAGTTTTAAAAATAAATAAGTTCGGCCCAGGGCCTTCTACATGTCTGGCCAGCACCTTACCACCGAGCCACGTCCTTTTTTGTTTTGTTTTGTTTTTTGCTTTTGTTTGTTTGGTTTTAATTTTTCAAAACAGGATTTTTCTAGAGTGTAACAGTCCTAGCTGTCCTGGAACTCACTCTTGTAGACTCTTGTGAGTATGTTGTCTGCCTGTATGTATGTGCACTATGTGGGTACTTGGTGCCCAGAGTCCAGAATAGGACAGTGGATCCCCTAGGCTGGACTTGCACTTTATTATGAGCTACCGTGTAGGTACCGGGTCCTCTGAAAAAGCAGCCAGTGCTCTTCTGAGCCGTCTCTCTAGCCCCTCTATTCCGTATTGAGTTTTGTTTGTTAAGATTTATTTATTTTTATTGTTATGATTTAAAGATTTACTTATATGTATATGGGTGTTTTGTCTGCATGTACATCTTCACACCAAAAGAGGGCATCAGATCCCATGTGGTTGCTGGGAATAGAACTCAGGAGCTCTGAAGAGCAACCATCCAGTGCTTTTAACCACTAAGCCATCTCTCCAGCCCTAGGCTTCTGTTTAGTTTCAATGGTATCTTTTGTGTACCTCCCACAACGGTCAGGTGTGTCAGTTTGATTCAGCTAGAGTAGGGAACCAAACTCAGGTCTTTTTTTTTTTTTAATATTTATTGATTTATTATATATACAATATTCTGTCTGTGTGTATNGCTGGGAATTGAACTCAAGACCTTTGGAAGAGCAGGTAATGCTCTTAACCTCTGGGCCATCTCTCCAGCCCCAAACTCAGGTCTTCTGCAAGAGCAGTGTCTGCTCCTGACCACAGAGTCATCTCTCCAGCCCTAATGGATCTTCTGATGAACCAAAGTGTTAATGTATATGAAGCCTGTTTTTTTTTTTTTGATTTTTCTTCTGTGTTTGCTTCTGTGACTTAAATGTTGGTGTACCAACAAGTCATGAGAATAGCCTTCCATGTTTACCTTTGACCTTGCATTAGGTCACTGGTGACTTACTTTGAATTAATCTTTGTATACAGCGGGGAGGGTGAACATGTATTTCTTCCTTAGGAATATCAGAATATTCCAACATGATCTGTTTAATTTCTTGTATCTCCCCTGGAATTCTTTGGTGTGTTTAGTGAAAAATCAACCATACAACTACTCCAGTGATCCCAAAAATGTTGTCATAGAATAAGAAGTTGTCGGCTCTGTGAAACGTTTCCCCATGATTTTTCAATTAATTCACTTTCTTCTATAGGTACTTTGTGTTTTTTTAAGTGTGTATGTATAATTCACTTACTAAGGCCTTTTTTGGGAAATGCATAACAAACATGGCCCACTAGTCTCATTTAAAAAGTACTTAAAAAACTTGTCTTGAAAAACCAAAAAATAAATAAGTACTTAAGAGCCAAGTGGTAGTGGCACACGCATTTAATCCCAGCACTTGGGAGGCAGAGGCAGGCGGACCTCTTTGAATTTAAGGCCAGCCTGGTCTACATAGTGAGTTCTGGTTCCAGCACAGCCAGGGCTACATAGTGAGACCCTGTCTTAACAAAACGAAAAGTGCTTAGGAACTGAAAAATTCACAAAACTCAGTGAAAAACACTGACATGGCACTGTCTGTGTGAATCTGCCTTTGTTTTCTCTGTGATGATGCAGCTGACTCTTGAATATGACGTTTTTGTTTTTTCTTACTGGATTTTCAAGGCTTTGATAAAGTTCAAGAGTTATTTGTATTTTGAAGAAAAAGACTTTGTGGACAAAGCAGAAAAGAGCCTGAAACAGACTCCCCATAGCGAGGTGAGTCACAGTCATAAATATGTCAGAGTAAGAATGCTTTGAAGATCTGGACTCCTTGAGGATAAAAGAGGCCATGGTGGTGGCACACACCTTTAATCCCAGCACTTGGGAGGCAGAGGCATGCCAACCTGGTCTACAAGAGCGAGTTCCAGGATTGTCGTGAGTGAAGCAGCTGAGGCCCTCAGGTACTGAGGGATGGTGTCAACATGGCTGCCTGCAGCTGAGAACTTTCTGCCTGTCACTTGTGTTCCCTGTGTCCCATGTTGCATTACAATGTTCTTTCTGGGATGATAAAGAAAGGGCTACAAGGACAGTGACCTGATAAGGAGCCATGCAGGGGATTAAAGAAGCTATGAACTAGACATTCTCCTAGGAGATGCCAAGTACAGAGGGAGACCAGAACTAGGGGAGACTGGCTGGTGTCACTCAGATAGCAGGGGCTGATAGCTCACTCTAGAACTCTGCCTGCCTTCCCTCCCAGGCACATCCCAGGGCCAAACAAGAAAACAGGAGTAAGAGAGTTGTAAATGTTTTGGGAGGAGAAATTATATCAGTTTAAAGCTGAAATAAGCAAGAAAAAGTTCTTGCCAGAAAGTAAATTCATTCTGGTACTTGTTACAAACACGGTGCAGTGACAGCAGAGTGTGTTGGCACATGCCTGTAAGCATGGTGCTTATGAGGTGTAAAGCAAGAGTTTAGGGCACCCTCAGCAGCAAAGTGAGTTGGAGGCCAGCCTAGACTACATGGGACTGTCTCAGTCCCTCCTCCAAGTATAATGTACATGGGATAACTGTTGAACTGTTCGGTATCTGTAGCATGGAAATTTAAAAACATATAGGCTTAAAGTCAACGGAAATATTATTAATTTTACTTGAAAAGCCTAGCATATAAATTTAAGATGCTATATAAAATGTATGTTATTCTTAAAAAGGAGTAACATTATTGTCATTTGATCTGGTAACAGTATTCAGTGTTCCATAATTGAGGGTTTTTTTCATATTTTGTTCTTTTTTAAGAAAACCTGAAGTAAAACCTTGATCTTTGTTTCAGATAATATTTTATAAAAATGGTGTCAATCAGGGTGTGGCTTACAGAGATATTTTTGAGGGAGTTTACTTTCCGGCCATTTCACTGTACAAGAGCTGTACGGTATGTACCCTGTGTTTGGTGTGTGTGGAGGGGTTGTGATGAAAGAGCCGTTGATTTGAGAGGGGAGTGACTTGTAGAAAGAAATCTGAAAGCCTCTGGAAGGCTGGAAATGTACACATTCTGGATGGCTCAAGTATTTGCAGATGTCATTGTTTAACATTAAACATATAAAGCACATGTACTCTGGAGTCATTGACATCATGGTTGATTAATGTGTTTACTGCCATCAATAACTATAGAAAATATATATAGTCAAGCATGGTAGTGCACACCTTTAATCCCAGCATTTGGGGGGTAGAGGCAAGCTGAATTCTCTGTGAGTTCAAGGCCAACCTGGTCTACACAATGAATTCCA
>LOEQ01000759.1:16188-32461 GCA_001685075.1 Bramus lutescens | reverse complement strand
AAAAAAAAAAAAAGAAAAAAGCAAGACCATCAATCAGGCCTGGAGGGTGACAGTGACCAGCTCAAAAACAAACAGGATGTTAGCAGCATAGGTAGAGCAATAGCCTAAGTCCTTGGGGTTGGCCTTGGTTCCTTCTACCAGTGTCTTCCCGAACACCCTGTGTGTTCAACAGATCATTTATTTGCTCACTCATTGATACAAACTGCCTTTCCCGAAGCCCCATTCTAAGTCCTCATTTCAGGAGACTGTGGATAGGTTGGCCCATTCTGTAAGCTCCCTAGCCGAGAGTAATGCGGGCCTAGGCTACATCCTGCTGCTTCCTCGCCCTTTCCTCATGCAGCTGAGGCTGGGCCAGTCCTGCTCCAGGACTTGGTCTGTGCGGAAAGTTGGAAATGACAATTTACTTGGATTATCTACTATCAGTTTTTGCAGGCAGGGGATCCTGTGGTACTGGACACAGATCCATGGAGCCTTTGAAGTGCCTCAGTTGTTCCCAGGCATGCCGGGCAAGGACAAAGCTCTAGGTCCTAGCACTGCTCTGCCAAGAGCTCTTCCCTTCGAAGGTGACTTGAGGCTATGGCAAGAATGTTACCAACAGTCTCATTAGATTTGCCCGTCCCCCAATCCTGCAGCTGGCATTTGACTTCTGTATCCTTTCACTACTGTGCCCCTGTCAAGGATAAAAGGACATACATGGAACCATACAGGATAGCTGAGTCCTACAGCCCGCCTACATTTCCGTCCTGGTAAAGCTGTGTGAGACGTTCTGAGAGCTACTGCCTCCAGGCACTCAAGGTCCCACGATCTGGTCCCCAAGACCCACCCGCTGTAACTCCTCTTCTACCAGTGTTCATTTTCATCCATCCCGGCTTTCTAGTAGCCCATCCCTGATCACACCCTCCCAATCAGTGCCATGGAAAAGGTGTAGCCTGGTGTTTTGATCTATGTGTGCCTGTCTCTTCTGTGGGGTTGTTTTAAGACAGGGTCTAACCTGGGCTGTCCTCAAACCTGCTATGTAGCTAAGGGGAGCCTTGAAATCCTGATTCTTCTGCCTCTGTCTGCCAAGTGCTGGGATTACAGGCACGCGCCGCCATCATCGTCTTCTATGGGATTACGTCCCAGACACAGGTATTGCTTCCCTCTCCAACCCTGTTGCTGGCTCCAGCACTCAGTTCTTACAGGGACAGAGTGGACTCTTACTCCTCTGTGGAGGAACGGCTTAGGGAAGCAGCAAAGGGAACAGGCACATCTTTGGCTCAGGAAGCCTGCCTGTAAGTGCTGCTTCCGGCCCTCAGTGAGTCCCAGGGAAGACAGAGGCCTGCTGTTCCTCTGCAGCCTGTGCCTAGGCAGTGTGCTGGCTGCCCTAGCTTCTCCGCACCCATTGCTTGGTACATGTGTAGCCTCAGACACACGTGGATCTTCCTTCAACTAAGGTGCTAGGAGTTGGAAGGGGGTTGCGTAGGACAAGCAGCGCAGATAATGTTCAAGGTCCTGCTATTGCTAGTTCTGCAGAGAATCGTGTCATTCAGAGGAAGGAGGGGGAGTGTGGGCAGACTGGAACACTGAGGCATACAGCTGTTGCTGATGTCAGAGGCAGCCACTGACTCAGGGAGGGGGTGTCGAGTGACCTCCCCCAGGGCCAAGGCTTGCCTCTGTATCCTTTCCTGGCTGCATGACTACTTAACTCTTGCTGCTCCTCTGAGTGAAAGAGAGGTCTGGGAACGTCCTCAGATTCTGGGCATCTAAATCTGGTTTTCCCTTTTGATTAGAGCACAGCCTACATGGAAGGAGACCAGATGGACAGAGCAGGTGGGGAGAGGAAGCAAGGCTTTGGAGAAGAAATGGGAATCCTATTAAATACTCAACCAGCCGATACTGAATGTCCCCTATGACTCTACAATTATGATCCTATGAGTGTGACTATATGATTCACAGGGACTCAAAGGGGAGGTATTTCAGCAGTACAGGAGTGAGGGAGAAAGGAATGCCACACAGAAATCCTCCTGCCTCTGCCTCCCTAAGTGCTGATACTAAAGGGGTTTGTCACCCCAGCCCAGTACTTCCATGTCTCCCTCCCTGCCTGCCCCTTGAGTTCTGGGATTAAACCCCAATGCTCCCATGCCTGACTTTCTTAGGAGGTGGGGGGCATGCTATTTCTTTAAAATTTTACTTTGTATTTGCCCTCAATGTATTTCTGTGTACCATCTGTGTGCCAGGTGCTCATGGAATCCTAAGGTGGGCATCAGGTCCCCTGGAATTGGAGTTAACAGTTGTGAACTGTCAACCATGTGGGTGCTAGGAACCAAACTGGAAAAAAGCAGCCACAGTTCTTAACTACTGAACCTGCGCCATCTCTCTAGGCCTTTTTCAAGACACCTGGGGAGTTCACTATGTTGTGGAGGCTGACACTGCCTCTGCTTCCCTGGTCGTTAGAAGCTCCAGGTGTACACCCATTTAGCCCAAAATATAAGTTGGATTCTAGGCCACATGGCAAATGTTAAGACCTCCTGGACAGGAGTCTCTGGAGTGACGCCAAGCAAGGTGAAGGGTGGACACTGCAGCTGTTCCCTGGAAGGCAGCTGCGAGCACAGGCCACAGGGCCCTATCTCCCTGGCTGGCCCTTGCTTCTCCAGATGTCCTCAGATACTTTGACACAAATTCTTTACACCTGAGGTCTGTGGCCTACAGCTAAGGCAGTCCTAGGGAACATCTGTGTAATTCACCTGAGGTCTGTGGCCTACAGCTAAGGCAGTCCTAGGGAACATCTGTGTAATTCTCTAACCTCCTGACTGACCTCACCTTTTGGTTCACTACCGGTCTCTGAAATGTCTGAGTCAACTTGAAATGACACCTGTATTTTCACCCATTTATCTGTCTTTCGTTTTTCAAGACAGGGTTTCAGTTTAAGAGCCCTGGCTGTCCTGGAACTTGCTCTGTCGACCAGACTGGCCTCAAACTCAGAGATCCTCCTGCACCCTGGTGTGCATGGCCATCAGTCTGGCTTCAACAGCTTCCCAGTGAGACCTACTGTTCCAGGCGTCATGCAGATGTTGGGGCTACAAAACAGAGCAGACAGAAAACTCCACTCTGCTATGTGATTGGGCTGAGACAGGGTCTATGTAGTCCTGGGACTCATTATGTAACCAGGCTGGCCTCACACTCAGAGGTGCTCTTGTCTCTCTCCCAAGTGCTGAGATTAAAGGCATGTGGCATAACCACCTGGCACCCACCCTGCACATTCTAAGCACTCTTACTGAGCTATATCCTCGATCCAAGGACAACAATTTCTTCAAATGGTATATATTGTAAAACCAACCAAAAATGAAGAATAAACATCCAAATGGCTTACAGGTATCTGGGGCAGAATTTTTAAATACCTAAAACCATAAACTAGGTATATTTCATATTACAGTATAAAACAGTCCATAGAGATCTTATGAAAAGACTACCATTGTCAAAAGATTATAAAAAGGAAGTACCTGAGATAATTAAATTACTGAGAAGCATTTCAATGTGCTAACAAACCAATATTCCTCATTCTGCCTGTTGTCTACTAAACCACACTGCTTTTCAAGTGTCGTCAGTTACACTTACTGCGCAATCCTTACTTTCCAACAAAAAGTCCACACGGTGGTGTCAACAGTTACTAAACAGCATTTGTGGTGTCATGATCTAAACAAAAGATGATCAAAATTTAAGTGTAAAGGATTTGGAAACCTAGCTAAATTAACAAGACTGAGAACAAAGCACATTATGAAATTATTCTTTCTTATGAGAAATAGTTTAGAATGGTTGTGGGTAAAGCACAATTTAAGTTTTTTTAAACAAGAGGTTTCTGTTGTAACTAGTTCCTTGGAAAATCCCTTCTTAATCTTGAAACTTGATCAAATATAAACATGAAAATGTGAACGGGGAACCAACAAGACAGTACGAAAATATGTCCTCCAGCTGGGTGGTGGTTGCGCACACTTTTAATCCCAGCAACTGGGAGGTAGAGGCAGGCACATCTCTGTGAGTTCCAGGTCAGCCTAGTCTACAAGACCTAGTTCTAGGACAGCTAAGACTGTTACAGAGAGAAACCCTGTCTTGAAAAACCAAAAACCAAAGAGAAAGAGAGAGACTCGGACCTTTTGCAGCAGGGAACTTTGTCTTTTCACCAGAGGTAACTCCATTTTATGAAATAATATGACACTAAGAGATTCATTCTTTATTTACAAGTAAAAGGGGAAATATCTTTTGAAAAGAAATGTAAACTCTGAGATAAGAAAAGCAATATCGAGAAGTGATTCTCAGCTCCACAAGCCACTGTTTCTCTAAACCACAAAGCAGGGCAATGGTGGAGCACACCTGTGATCCCACAAGCTGAGGTCAGCCTAGTCTACGTAGTGAGTTCAAGGTCAGCCAGGGCTACAGAATGAAACTGTTTGAAACAGGAAAGCAAATTGAAATATAAAATTATTTTGTTAAAAAAAATCACATGATTTCTTCATGTCGGCATATGTGAAAGAATAAGATAGATCAGTTTTCACACTGACAGTCTGTCTGGTCAAACGTGTACGGCGACCGGGTGAGAGCCCTTGCTCTCTAGAGCAAAGGACTCAGTACTCATCCAGAGTATCTGCTCGAGGGATGGAGAGGCCCCGATCTTTAAGGGCCTGAACCTTCAGCTTCTCTGCCTCCAGTCTGGTCTGCTGTTCTACCCTCTGTTCTTCTAGGATCTCTTCAATAGACACTTGCTGGAGGGGTGTGTCACTCTCCTTTTCCAAGTCCTGCAAAATAGGCAGGTTTGAACTACTTCCCATGAAGGCCAGAATACAAAACCTTACAGAGTCCAGTATGTAGCTTGGACTGCTTTTCGTAACTGTGATAAGGCTGAAATAGCCTTCTCCTGCAGACAGACAGGGAGTAACACTGCCGCTCAACATATACCACTTAGAATGCACACACAGAGGTCGGCATCAGCGTGCGCAGCAAGTCCCATGTTAGTCAGGTTAACACTCTTAGGTGATAACTCAATGGACAGAGTGTTTGCTGTGCACTTGAGAAGACCTGAGCTTGAATCCCCAGGACCCACATAAAGCTGGACACAGTAGTACACAACTATGATCCCAGTGCTCCTACAGGGAGTTGGGAAGATGCACAGGAGAATCTCTGGAAACTGGAGGGCCAGTCAGCCTGGGGTACACAGCGGAAAGAGACCATCTCAAATAAGGTGCAAAAAGAGCACTGATACCCAAGGTTATCTCCTCTGACCTACATGCACACCTTGTAAGTGTGCACACACACTCACACACCTCTATGGCTGTTTACAGAAGGATACCTTATTATAAAGGACCCAAAGAAAGTATTTAGGCTACAATAGCTATAGAGAAATCTTGTATTTTACACTTTTTTTTCTTTCAAGATAAGGTTTCTCTGCTTAGCCCTGGCTGTCCTTGAACTCAGAGTTGAGTTCCCGGCCTCTGCCTCCCAAGAACTAAGATTAAAGGCATGTGCCACCATGCCCAGATAAATTCTTTTATTTAATAAAAATATTACTTCATTTTCCTTCAAAAAAAGCATATACACTGTAGGAAATTTATAGTATTAGCAGGCAATCTGAAACATTAAAAATTATTCATACTTCTAGCATATGTCATCAATTTTCAGATGTAGGCCAGTTAATTTATTAGCTGAGGCACTGAGTCTATGTTTATTTTTTGGGACTGTGTTTTTAAACTTTGTGTCTCAGTGCACATGTGACGGTCTAAGGACAGCTCTGTGGTGCTGGTCCTCTCCTTCCACACTCACTTGGGTTCTAGGAATTGAACCCATTGTCAAGCTTGCACAAGTGCTTTAAACCAGTGTGTCAACTCACTGGCCTAGGAACTGTTTTGATCCATGGTGCTGGATATCACCCAGAGTCCTGTGTGTGCGAGGCAAGCCCTCTCCTGCTAAGCTGCATCATCAGACTAGGTTTATCTAAGACTTAAAATAAAACAAACCCATAACGCAAATACTGACTGTAAATTTTATTTTCATTTAACACAGCATAATATACTCAATATTTGTCATAAACATTTAGCAACCAATTTTGTAAAGCGGAACCATAAATGAGCCTCACTTACCCACAGATTTTATCATTCTTACAATGTATAAGTATTATTTGTGTTTCTGTAACATGGAAAGCCTACATGGAAAAAGTAGCAATACATTTCTGGGCTCTCCCACCCGTCCTAAACCAGATTTGGTTACACAGCAAAAGCTGTCTGTTCTAGAACTCACTTATAGCCCAGGCTGGCCTCCACTCACTAGTGAATGCTGGGAATAAGGACATGCCACTTGTCCTCTGTGTGACTTTTTTTTTTTTTACGTCTGTGTGCAGAAGTTTTGGAGCTGGAGTTATAGTCAGTTATGAGTTACTCTATGGATGCTAGGAGCTGAACTCAGGTTCTCCACCAGAGCTAGAAGAGCAGTAAGCACTCAATTATTGAGCCATCTTTCTAGTCCATTTTTATGACTTTTGCTGAGGTTTGGAAGGACACTGATAAAAACACTGAGGACATTTCAGTCTGGACAAGTGACACAGGTCCCCAAGGTCTCAGAGCTCATCAGCTGTGGTATCGGGAGGACTCTAGGAGGTTAGAAACCACACAAGTTGCATAAGTTACCTGGGCCAAAGGTTATCTGCTAAAAACTACATATAATCACCTAATCCTTCCATTATAACCCTGGAATGAAGACAGACAATGTTCTTAGCACTCTGTTTCCCGGGCATTTCGGTGTATCACTCACTGAACAACTTGGGATGATCATGATGTGACAGTCCTTCTAAAGTTAATTTTTTTTAATCAAGCAGAATCCTGGCACCCATGTTTCTTTTCTTTTTTTTGGGGGGGGGGGAATAAGGTCTTGCCCAGGGTAGCCACAAACTTGTGATGTTCCTGCCTATTTCCACCCTTCTGATATAGGTAGGTGCCACCATGGGGTACCATTAGAGATTTCTTCAGTAATGCAATGTTTATAGATGGCTATAAGCCACTATGAGTGTGATGGGAACTGAACCCAGTTCTCTGCAAGAACAAGTGTTCTTAACTGCTGAGCCATCTTTCTAGCCCCACCACAAAAAAATTTTTAAAATAATTAGGATTTCACAGCAGTGTTCAGGAAGCAGACACATGTTTATGTGTGTATGTACGTGTGGAGGCCATAAATTGACACATAGTGCTTTATCACATCCTTATTTTTTGAGACATAGTCTCTCAGAGAACCTCTTGGTTTCTGCTAGACTGGCTAGCCCCTGAGCTCCCATAATCTACCTGTCTTTACCTCCCAGTGCTGGAGCTACAGCCTTGTGCCACCATGCCTGGCTTTTATGTAGGTGCCAGGCATCCAGACTCAGACTCAACGCATGTGTGGCAAGCATTTCACCCAAGCCCAATAAGGAGACAGTCTCATGCTGACCTCAAACTCACCACAGAGCTGAGTTGAGCTGTTTCCTACATGAGGCCTATCCACCAAACTATCCCTGACAGAATCTCCTCATTTTCTTGAGATATTAAGAGAAAAATAACTACATACTGAACTGTTCTATGCAAAAGACGTCTGAACACTAAATTAAGACATTGCTAACTACTGAGAAACTCTAAAAACCAAGTAAGAAAATATCAAATGTGGGATTTTTTTGAAAACTGTTTTTCAGTCTTTAATTTCTTCCTCTCTTTCCCCCAATTCTTTTATGGTGTTATACATGCTAGCAAAGCACACTACTTCTGAGCAACATCCCCCACCCTATTCTGAATTTCAAACAGTCTCACAGGGACTTTGATTTTCCTAGCAAACACGGTAAGATTTGAAGTTTAAATAAAGGACTAAGAACAAAACTAAATGCTTCAAACATACATGTATATATAAACACATACAATTATAATCATCTTCTAACATTTTTTTTGTGGCATGAGTTTCACTCTGAAACCTCAGAATGACTTTTCCTATACCTATTGTTTTCTTTTTCCCCCTTTAAAAATCTATACAATACTTTCCTCAAATGTTGTCAATTAACTTTGTGCCACAAAAAAACTACTTGTAACCAATTATTTAACTTTATTGTTTTTTAGAATTATGTATGTGTTGGGGATATGTGCATATGAACAGAGGTATCCTGGGATCGTCTGGAGCTTGAGTTCTATGCAGTTGTGAGCTGGGAACCAGACTTAGGCCTTCAGTGAGAACAATATGTTATGTGCTCTTAATCACTGAGCCAGCTCTCCAACTCCTAACCAATTATTTAAATAAAATATTCCAACATGTAAATCTTCTTGTTTTCAGAGGTAGACAAGGATTTTACCATTGTGATATACTCCCAGCTCTAAATTATACCTTTATAAATAGAACATATAATTTAAAGTCTATAACTTCTTGTTATTAGATTATTTATAAATTACATGAATGATCAATGTATTTGTTATTTTACTTTCCTTTTTTTTTTTTGTTTTCTGAGACACTTTTTCTTTGTGTAGACCTGGCTGTCCTAGAACTTGCTCTGTAGACCAGGCTGAACAAGAACTCACGGAGATCCGCCTGCCTCTGCCTCCCAAATGCTAGGATTAAAGGTGGGCATCACCGTCCAGCTGATTTATTCTTTTGAAAGAGGGTATCATATTGGCGCCCAGGCTGGCCTGGAACTCACTATGCAGCACAGCTTAGCTTCAGACTAGAGGAGTTCCACCTACCCTCGCTTCCCAGCTGCTGGGATTATAGACACAGCCACCACACCCAGCAACATTGTTTCTTTCTTTCCAGATGAAAAAACATGGACCACTTCACAGGTCTGTGTGTCATGCTTGCACAGGGGCCACACTAATCTCTATTATTCCAGTTTTAGTATATGTGCTACCAAAGTGAGAACTAGCAATATTGTTTTCTATCAGCTAAAGTCAACAATATTCTGCTAGTGAGATTAAATCTTTAAAATGCCAAAAGGCAATGGAATGATGTTAGTTACCTTTTGCAGTGTTGCTCTGGTAACTACAGCTTCCCTATCTGGTAGGTTCTTGTGTGAAGCTTGCTGAACTCAGGAAGAAGCCAGCTAGCATCAGTGCCCAGACCCACAGCAGCTCAACAGTTTTCACTTACTATTTCTCCGAGTAGGACCACATTTTCTCCTCTGACCACAAAAATCCCTCGAGGAATATCACCGTACTTTTTGCCCACATGAATGCGCTCTACGGTCTGATGCAGCACTAAGTTGGCTACAAGAACATAGAGAAGAAACAGATTCAATTATTTAGCTATTTTTAAATTCCATTGATTACAACAAACCATTTAGGAGAATTTTTTTTTTTGGGTGGGGGAGGTAGGGTCTCATTCTAGTCTCACCTGGCCTAGAAATCATGATGTAATCCAGGCTGTTTCAGAATTTGAGGTAATTCTCCTGCCTCAACCTCTTATACATGCTGTGATTATAGACAGGAGCCACCATATGTTCAATTTTAGGAGACATTCAAACAAGTAAAGAGTATTTCCCATTATGTTGGGCTAATGAATGAATGAATGATGGTAGAAATAAGTTACTTCTGTATTATTTAACTGCCAGTATCAACATGGTCCCTAGAGAAATAGAAAGGAATGGAAATCTGGAAAACCTGAGCTTAGACAATTGCCAAGATTAAAGTTCTGCTTTTCTGGAAGGAGAGTAGTTTTTCTTTGTTGTGTGAATATACGTATGTGGTGACTTCACTGAGGTTTAATTTTTGTTCAGTACTATGATTCATGTAATCCAATGTAACTTTTATAGATTATGGCAACAGCAAGATTCTTTCTTCGCTGTGTCAGATAATTGGACCTGGTAATCTTAATATTCGTTATTTATCCCTTCGAAGCACTGATGAATTTAACTTAAGATTTAGAACACCAACCTGTAGGGATATTTTTCTCCTTTCAATTAGTACTATTTGTCTTACTTGAAGTAAAACAGAAATTGATATGTGTATCTTATTGTTTTGGCTTGAGATGGTTCATGATCTGTTTCCAAGGTAATTGTTTTGCCTTAGCCTAACAAGTGTAATTATAGGCGCATGGCTGGCTGTTTCTATCTTCTAAATTCTAGTGTTTCAGCTGCATTTTCCTTCACATTCAAATCCAGTGATCTAGCAGATCATGACCTACAAATGTGTGAACTGAGAAACACAGATCTCTTCAGAAAATGCAGACTGCGAAATGAAGACTGACTCCTAAGTCTGGTTTACTAATATGTGAACTACTGAGTTTCCTCTCCCCTTCTCTCAGCAAGTTTCAGGAAATGGCTTCTACTCTATTTTCACTGGACAGGGAGGGATTACCTCCAGGAAATGATTTGAAGACTAACTTTTTTCTGTATTTGGCTCCCTCTAATGGGGAAAATAAAAACATTAGTGAAAATCAGTTTTAGAATACAAACTCATAAATATACAAGCTTCTGAAACACCTAATCATAATTTGGAAAACAATTTACTCACCCCAAACAGTTCCATTTTTCTGACACATGAGAAAAGACAGAGAATAAGTAAATCTGAATATAAAGTGATACTAAAAAAATTCAATAGGATTAAAGAGTAAGATCATAGTAATACATACCAAACTGATCAATGCTTCTTAAAAAACCTATCAGTGTCCTTCCATCACGAAGCAGGACCAAGTGTTTTTCTGGGGAAAGGAGAAAAGATCTTTAAAATGAAAACTGTCAGTTTCAGTGAGCTCATATGGTAAACAATACAAATTCAGTTAAGAGCATTTAAACTGTACCAGATGCTCTTCTAATGTATTTAGGGTGGAGTTCATTGTAAGACATGGGAGGAAAGACTAGGCAGCCTGGGGTTTAGATGAGATCAGTCCTGGAAAGACTCAAGTAGTACTGTAGTTAGCAGAGGACACTGAGCAGTCGGGAAGGGCAGTTGGTTCCAGGCTCTGATGTTTACATTTAATCCTCTAAGTGTCATAATTTCTCCATCTTAAACATCAAAACTTGGCCTAGACGATTTTTATTTTTCTGAGAGGATTTTATACAACCTAGTTGGGCTCAAATCACTACACAGCCAAGGATGACCTGCCTCCATCTAAGTGCCAGAATGATAGTTCTATTTACCTTCATCCTTAGCTAGGTTTCTATTACCTTATTCCCAGAATTACTTCAATTTTCTCTTTCTCACATTTTGCTTCTCCCATCACACCACACACCCTTTTTTTTTCTTCTTTTTCTTTTCTTTTCTTTTTTGAGACTGGGTTTATCTGTGTAGCACTGGATGTCCTGGAACTCTCTCTGGTAGACCAGACTGGCCTTGAGATTCACCTACCTCTGCCTCCCAAGTGTTGGGATTAAAGGAGTGTGCCACCACCCACCTGGCTTCATATTTTGCTTTCAATCAAGGAAATTTGAAATGAAAAGAATGCTTTAGAGTGGTTGGTGCCAAACAAGAACTAAAGAAATGCAGACATGTTAAGGTTTGATAGTGGCCTAGAACAGAAATTCAATTAACAGCTTTAAAACAAAATATATGTATTGTGTCTATGGACATGTATGTACAAACCAGAAGGCAGCATGAGATTCATTAGCACTGGAGTTACAGGCAGTTCCCAGTGAACCACTGGTGTGGCTGCTGGCATCACTCTGGCCCTCCCTCTGAGAGGTGTATGCACACTTAATCACTGAGTCATCTATCTAAACCAGGGGTTCTCTACCTATGGGTCTCAACCCCTGGAGTTAAAAGGCCTTTTCATGGGAGTCACATACCAGATACTTACATTGCAATTCATAATAGTAGCAAAATTGCAGTTATGAAGTAGCAATAATTTTATGGTTGGAGTCAACACAACATGAGGAATTGTATTAAAAGGTCGCAGCATTAGGAAGGTTGAGAACCACCAGTCTAAACTATTCTGAGGTCTGATAGTCATCAACTTTATGAATCTGTATTTATTGTAGGAGGAAAACAAGAAAACTACCTCATGTGATAATACAGCAGAATAATATACAAGACAACATCATAGCAGGATGAAGGACACACCAAAGTAGCTATAGAAACTGGGCAGGGGGCGCTCTCTGAAGAGATAAGATACCTTTAAGGATTCAAATAAGTCAGTATTAGAAAAGCATGCAAGATTTTAACCATTCGTTTCTTTAATTCTATGCAAAAAGCACTGTAGGATTTTTTGGGGTTTTTTTTTGTTTGTTTGTTTTTGAGATAGGGGTTTTCTGTGTAGTTCTGGATGTCTTGGAACTTATTCTGTAGAACGGGCCGGTCTTGAATTCACAGAGATCTACCTGTGTCTGCCTCCCAAATGCTGGGATTAAAGGCATGTTTCACTATGTCTAGCTCAAAATTAAAGTCCGTACACCAGGTCAGATGTTGCAGTGAATGCCTCCCCACACCTACAGGGTTTCTCTGTGTAGCCCTGACTGTCCTGGAATGCGCTCTGTAGACTAGGCTGACTTCAAACTTAGAGATTGGCTGCCTTTGCTGAGTGTTAGGATTAGAAGTGTGCATCACTACTGCCCAGCATAAAGTACTTTCTATATGAAGAGAAATGATTCTTCTCTAAAGGAATTTACAGTCATATTAGGCTACAATTAAGTATTATAAGAAGCAAATCGCCAGGCAGTGGTGGTGTACGCCTTTAATCCCAGCACTCGGGAAGCAGAGGCAGGCAGATCTCTGTTAGTTCGAGGCCAGCGTGTGCTACAAGAGCTAGTTCCAGGACAGGCTCCAAAGCTACAGAGAAAACCTGTCTCGAAAAACAAAACAAAAACAAAAAAAAAGGCAAGAAAATCTTAATAAGACGTAAGAAAGAAACTACATATATCCCAGTTGGACCTTGAAGGATAAGTTTTGGATATGAGAAAGGGAAAGTGGAAATAAAAAGATTAGAGAAATCTAATAAATTAAGCATAAAGGGAAAAAAGTAGCATATTAACATTTGGTTCAAAGATAAAAGAAAGAACAGGAGTTAAAGTCAGAAGAAAAGTATTGGAGGCAAGCTTTAGCTTCAAAAGGAATAAGAAAACACTGAAGACTGGCATATGGAAAATAGGAGTTAGGATGCTCAAGTATGTCTACAGACTTAGAGAAAACTGACCAAACAACTCAGACCACCTGTTTGAGAGAACAGTAATGTCCAGAGATAAGAAGATTAGCAAGAACTAGTGTCAGAGAAACCAAGAAAACAATAGAGGGCTGGTGAGATGGCTCAGAAGTTAAAAGCACTTACTGATCTTCTAGAGGACCCAGGTTCAGTTCCCAGCACACACATCAGGTAGCTCACAACTTCCTAAAACCTCAGTTACTGCATGAACATGATACACACAAACTCGTACATAAAAACAAACACAAATTGGGTTTAAAAAAGAACCCAATACAGAATACAGTGAGCAATGCTGCAGAGAGAACTTGGAAAGAATCAGTTGAGGACACTGCTACTCTTGCAGAAGATGAGGTTTGGCTCTCTAGTTCCAGGGCATCTGATGCCCTCTTTTGGCATCCTGCACACATGCACTGCATAAAAATTCATCACTCATGTAGGCACAAACATATATGCTGAAACAATAGGTAAATAAATCTTTTAAAAAAACTCAGGAAAAAAAGATGCACATAAAGATAAATAAATAAATCTTTTAAAAATAATACAACTTCAAGCCAGGCATGGTGGCCCATATCTGTAATCTCGGAATTTTAGAGACACTGAGATAGAAGGAATGCTGTGACTACAGAGGCCAGCCTGGCCCACAGAGTGAGACACTGTCTCGAAAATGAAACCAAACCAAATAAAAGTCAAATGAACGAAAAATTTAAGTTTTGGCAGCAAATATCAGACTGCAAAGATGGTCAGAAGAGTCAAAACTGAAATGAGTCAAGATACGCATAAAGGGACACAAGCCTGGTGGTGACACACAACTAAACAGGTATCAGGGCCAGACAGATAAACACATAGTTGAGCCAGGCATGGTGGCATACATCTTAAATCAGAGCACTCAAGAGGCAGAGGCAGGCGAGTTCCAGGGCAGCCTGTCTCAAAACAAAACACCCAGAAGGATTTGGAGGGGACAGTGCGTGTTGTGGTAGGGACTCAAGAGTAGGTAGCAAATGTTTGAAAATTTTCAGTAATGGAGAGAGCCTGGGTCCACAAACAAGTATGAGAAGGCTTGAGAAGTAAACAATTTTAGTAATCTGGCAGAACTGGTTGTTAGAGGCTTTAGGTAATTCAGATATGTAAGCAAAGGTGAAGGTAAAAGGCTCCACTAAAAGAATACCATTACACTTCAGATAGGATTAGTGTGGCGTGTGTATGTCTCTGTGTGTGCAGTTATATTTTGTTTGTATTCTAACAAACAAAGCTTGCCTGAATGAAGATCAGAGTCCCAGAGCTAAGCCACTAGAGGCCAGGCAGCGGTGGTACATACCTTTAACCCCAGGACTTGGGAGACAGAGACAAGTTAGATCCTGTTAGTTCAAGGCCGCCTTGGGCCACCTGAAACTGATCCAGTCTCAAAGAGAAACAGCCAGGTGATGTTGGCCCACAGCTTTAATCCCAGCACGAAGAAGGTCGAGATAGGAAGGGACATGGCTGGGGGAGAGAGGAATATAAGGCAGGAGACGAGCTCAGTGCAGTTTGAGCTCTGGTAGAGGTAAAAGAACTCTGTAGTGGCTGGCATCTCTGCTTCTCTGACCTTCAGCATTAATCCCTATATCTGACTCTGGGTTTTTATTATTAAGACCAACTAGAATTCATACTACAACTGATAACTGGGAATGCAATCTTAGATGTTCTCTAATTTGCAACTCATGGGGAATTAATGTTTTTGCTTTTACTTGTTTGAAGCTGTATAAATAAATTCGTATAATTTTGCTTTTGAAAAGTTACAGGATTAAAATGATTTTAAAACGTTGCTTACAGACTAGAACGATGGCTCAGCACTTACGAGACCTGGCTCCTTTTTCAGAGGACCCAGGTTCGAATCCCTGCACCCACAAGGTGGCTCACAACCACCTATAACTCTAGTGTCAGAGGATGCTATGTCCCAGCACCAGACAAGCACACAGTGCACAGACATACATGCTCATATACATCTTTTTTAATGCTGCTTTAAAAAAGGCTGTTTGAAGAGCCCGACAGTGGTGGCGCACGCCTTTAATCGCAGCACTCATGAGGCAGAGGCAGGCGGATTCTGTGAGTTGGAGGCCAGCCTGGTCTACAAAGGGAGTTCCAGGACAGCCAGGGTTCACACAGAGAAATCTTGTCGCAAACAACTACAATAGCAAAATACAACTTAAAAAAAAAAAGGCAGTTTAAGGAATCATACACAGGTAAGAATTCAGGGTAGGAGGAGAATTCAGGGGGGAAAATTAAAGTGGGGGCTCAGAAGGGCATTTGTTGCTATTGTAGAGGATGAGTTTGGTTCCCAGCACCCACACTGTGGCTCACAACAGTCCATAACTCCAATTCCAGGGGATTTGGTGAAGAAAAAGGGCACATGCATTTAGAAAGAAATAATCCTTAAAAGATGAAATTGTGGTCAGGTGGTGGCAGCACACACTTTTAATCCCAGCACTCAGGAGGTAGAGGCACGCGGATCTCTGTGAGTTCGAGGCCAGTCTGGTCTACAAGAGCTAGTTCCAGGACAGGCTCCAAAACTATGGATAAACCCTGTCTCGAAAGACCAAAAAAAAAGATAAGGTTGCATCCTCTTGGTTTGTACAGGACTGACCTATTTTCAGTAAAAGCAAAACTGTCCAACAGAAAAAATGTAAGTTTGAAGGGACTGAGCCTTTCTAGAAGACAGCTATTACGTCCGACACCTGTCTCTACTACAGCTTTAATCTGAAAGAACTAACGATGCTCATAGAAAGAGCAGACCGCAAGTGGCTCCACAACAGAAGGCCTGCGCTGAGCGCTAATTAAATTCAACTGCTGCTGTCTTCACATTTTCGGGTCTTGGTGGGCCCTCCTAGGAGCAACTCTCGTTCATCCACCGTCAAAGAGAACTTGGAAATACTGCAGCGAAAGAGAGGGCACGCGGGAGAAGTCGCCTGGACCACTGCACAGTTCGCACGTCGGATGCTGCGCCCCTCGGAAAAAGTTCCACAGCTTGAGGGTCACCAGCCCAGAGCCAGAGAAGGCAGGTTAGGGATGGGCTCCGAGGCCGGGAAGGCCGGCCACCCCTCCGGGGCCCGGGACTCACGGGGAGCCCATTCGAGAAAGGGTCCCACGCCAGGGTTCCCCCGGGGAGAGCTACTCACTGTCGATGTCCTCGATGAGGCTGGCG
>LOEQ01000759.1:0-10813 GCA_001685075.1 Bramus lutescens | reverse complement strand
GGGGGGAAGAACAAGCTAAACAACAAACAAACTAGAGAGAGCTGCTTGTGTTTTCTCTATGCAGTGGACAACTGCATTTCAACAGGGCTTTTGTGAGGTGAGTCTGTCTGAAGAACAGCAAGGGACTGTGGTGGTAGGAAGTTGAGTCAAAAAGGGATGAAATGAAGAGTGTAAGAGGATACTGGTAGCAAAGTTGAACCTTAAAGAATCAGCTAGAAGGACAGACCCTAAGTGGAGTTCAGGAGTTCAGGCTTGGCATCACCACCTCTAGGGCAGTCAGTTTCAATCCTGTCTTCTTGTGTCTTTACTCATGATTTAAATTCATAGAAGAGAGTGTAGACCTACAATAACTCCAGGTTTAATCCAGCATAACCAACAAACTATAAAAACTAACAGATTAAAACCCCTCCTTAAAGGAAATAAAAATGGTTTGTTATAAGCAGAGTACACTAGCTGTAAGTTCAAAGCAGAGACTTACCTTGGTGAGTGATGATCATGTCCTGGGCTAAAGTGTGTTGGAATGTTTGAGCATTGATTGGTCTGGAGGGTTCTTAGAAAAGTTTAGTAGCTTATTGTAACTTAATTGAAGACAGAGCCTGAAAAGATGATGTCATCACAGATAGGCATACTCCTTCGAATGGTGATTGTTCTACATGAGTTGATGGTGCTGAAGTTATAGGTCATAAGCAGAAATCTTGGCCATCGGAAAAAGTACTAGAATACAAAAAAAACCCAACCCCAGATGTGTGTACTTGTTAGTAAACTTGAGAATAGTTTCATGTTCCAACGTTGTTAAGTAAGTAAATAGTGACACATAGCTTTATGTTGTACTGGTTAAACAGGCTAAATATCTCATATCTGAAATGTTTGGAACCAGAAGTATTTCAGGTTTCAGATTTTTGAAAGATATCTATATAAACATAATGAGTTATTTTGAAGGCAAGACCTAAATCTAAACATGAAATTCATTTATGTATAACTTTAAAACATGGTTTTGAAGGTAACTACACAGCATTTTAATGCCCCTGCATTTTGTTGTTTGTTTTGCTGTGCCTTGAATGAGCTTGGTAAGTGCTCTGCCACTCAGCCACTTCCCCTACCCATTATATGCATTTTGACTGCATCAGGACATGAGGTCAAAATATCTAAAATTCGAGCAGTTTAGGTTTCAGATTTTCAGATTGGGTATACTCAACATGTACTGGCAAGAGGTAGTAAAGGCAAACTACTGTATATGGTTTTACTAGTCATCTTGACATAGATTCCTTTATTATCATTTCAGTGTGTGGTATATAATACATAAGACCAGTCTTTTACAGCTGTTCAATGGTTGTTCCGTTCTCGGGCATGTGATTTACTTTGTACTTTATCTTTTTAAGTTTAATAATGATTGTAGTGGCTTTTTATTAGATCTCCTTTTTTTGTCTGTTTTTCTTTTTGGTTCCTATTATCTTGCCTCTTGTTAGAGGTATCTATTTTTGCTATCTAACCATTATTAAGAGTGAATTGGGCCAGGTGTTGGTGGTGGTGCATGCTTCTAATCCTAGCATTCAGGAGGCAGAGACAGGAGGATCTCTGTAAGTTCAAGGCCAACCTGGTCTACAGATTGAGTTCCAGGACAGCCAAGGCTATTACACAGAGAAACTATCTCGAAAAACAAACAAAACAAAACAAAACAAAAGTGAATTGGACATGGTAATGCTCACCTGTAATTTTAGCTGGGAAGACGGAGGCAGGAGGATTTAAAGTTTGAGGCCATCTGGAGAAAGCATCAATAACAGAAAGAATGCTTTTAAAATTAACTTGTTTTCCCTTTTTTCCTTAGGAACAGTCACCATATCCTGGCTATAATTCTAACTACTGGAATCCTGTGCGAACGAGGGCCCCATATCCAAGTGCATATCCAGTAAGACCAGAATTACAAGGCCAGGTATGGTTGAAAATTGAGATTTTTTATGTCTTTTCTTCTTTTAAGACAGTTTTATGTATCACAGGATGGCCTGAAATGGTATGTAGTTGAGGATGACCTTAAACTTCTTGATCTGAGTGGCTCCATCTCCTAAGAGCTAGGATAGGCCCTGTTACCACACCCAGTTTTATTCAGCATTAGGGATCAAACTCAGGGCTTCATGAACACTAGGTAAGTACTCTGGCAAACTTCAACTTAAAAATTAGCGTGTATTAAGTATATATAATAATGGGTTTAATTATGACATTTTCCTTTTTTTAAATTTTACTAAATTTTTTTCGTCCAGTATATTTTGATCATATTCCTTTCTGTTGCCCAAATCTTCTCAGATCTCCCTCCCCACCTCCTTATGCACCCAACTTCTTGTTCTTTCTCTCAGAAACAAAAAATAAGCAAACAGAAAACCAGAAGGAAAATAAAAACAAATACCAATAAGACAAAAACAAAACCAAAACCCAAAATGAAAGCACACACACCAAAAATCAGGATTGTGTTGGCCAGTACTCCTAGACATGGGACCTGCCCTGGAGTGTGGTTGACGAACTGCTGTCACTCCATTGAAGACTGATTTTCCCCTTTCCCAGCAAGTACCAACTGCAGATAGCTTCCTGGTAAAGGATGGGAGTTTGTGTCCACCTGCCCTTGTCTCTCTGGGGATTTTGTCTGGTGTGAACTTCCCTGGGTTGCAGAGGCTGAGGCCTTATTGCTATGATTTTACCATACCTTGGTAATAGCTGAATATGCAAGTGATTCTTTAGTACCCATTTCGCTAAATACCATCTCTGCAGCCAAGCATCTGGGAGGTAGAGGGTCTCAGGTAACTGGAACCACGCATGGTAAAGTGGTATAAGATCTCTGTAAAGTAGCTGGTATGGCAAAAAGGCCTCCTTCCAGAGGAACGCACACCATTGATTTCAGAAACTCAGAAGTAGTTCAGTTACACAACATCTGTGCTGGTGTCTGCATCTGCCTTATGAAATAACCTTTTGCCCAGGATAGCACCCAAACTTGACATTCCCCAATTTCTGACATTGAGATCAGGTCACATGACACATTTATGAGCACTATCTATGCAGGAAATACTTTATAAACAGTGAAGTATAATGACAAAATGAAGATGTTTTCTTTTCAGGAAGCTTTTTTTTAAGCTTTCTTGTTTATTTGTTTATCTATCTNTCTATCTATCTATCTATCTATCTATCTATCTATCTAATTTATTTTGAGGCAGGGTTTTTCTGTGTAGCCCTGGTTGTTTCCTAAAACTCACTCTGTAGACCAGGCTGGCCTTGAACTCAGAAATCTGCCTGCTTCTGCCTACCAAGTTTTGGGATTAAAGGCATGCACCACCACTGTCTGACTTTCAGGGAACAATTTTT
This sequence comes from Bramus lutescens, assembly GCA_001685075.1. Classification (NCBI taxonomy): domain Eukaryota; kingdom Metazoa; phylum Chordata; class Mammalia; order Rodentia; family Cricetidae; genus Bramus; species Bramus lutescens. The sequence continues at coordinate 7,468 of LOEQ01000759.1, read as the reverse complement.
GAGGCTACAGCAACAGGTGGAGGTAGTGCCGGTTCAGAAAAGGCACCAACTTCTTTGCCAGCCTGAATATGAGAGTGGCTAGACTAGAAATTGAGAAGTGATAAACTAGAACTAACTGGTGCCAAAGTGGTAGCATCTGGGGTCAGAGTTTTAAGTTGTTAAATGATTGGCAAAGCAGCTGCATAGTGCAGTTGGTATGTCCCATGCTGCTGTTGATGCATGCAGGTTGGTCAGACAGGAATGGTAGCAGCAGAACTTTATCCTGCTGTCAGGATGGCTGGAGCCATCTAGTATTATTTAGCTGGGATAAAGAACAACAGGTAAATATAGCTATTAACAAAGACCTAGAAGCCCTGATTTTCCAAATGGCAGATATGGAAAACCCACAAATTTATTTAAAATGGTTCCTGAGATGATGGAGATACTGAAGAAAAAATTAATCATGATCATGCCTTAAGAAAACTGTACAGGTAGAGGTGGCTCATGCCTTTAATCCTAGCACTCTGGAGGCAGAGACAGGCAGATCTCTGTGAGTTAGTTCTAGGCCAACCTCCTGGTCTACAGAGCAAGTTCCAGGACAGCCAGGGTTGCACAGAGAAACCCTGTCTCAAAAAAGTGGGGGATGCAGGACCAGAGATAAGGAGAGCCACAAGTTCAGCTCCAACAGAGGCTTCACAGTGAATTCCAGGGTAAGACCCTTCTCGGACAGACAGACCTATAATAAGCGAAACTGAAAAATAAGGAAAGACAGCTTGTGCTGCCCTAATATAGGTATATTAAGGGAATCTATCTTCAACCTTTCCCTTGTCATCTGTATACACCTGAAGCAGATATATATTACACTTACTTCATTTGGCTCTTTGCTCTTTGGGGGGGGGGCTGCCACCCAGCTCACAAATGAATCACACACAGAGGCTTATTTGTAGTTATAAATTTCCAGCCTTAGTTTGACTTTTTTCTTGCTGGCTTTTATTATCTTAAATTATCCCGACTACCTTTTGCCTCTGGTCTTTTTTCTTTCCCTACATCTGTATATCTTACTTTCATTCTCACTCCATGGCTAGCTGGGTGACTGACCCCAACATCCTCCTCTCCTCCTTCTCTCTTTCCCAGGTTTCTCCTCCTATTTATTCTCTCTGCCTGCCAGCCCCACCTATTCTTTCCCCTGACTCACTATTGGCCATTCAGCTCTTTATTTAGACTATCAGGTGTTTTAGACAGGCAAAGAATCACAGCTCCACAGAGTTAAACAAATGCAGCATAAATAAAAGCAACATATCTTTACATAGCTAAACAAATGTTCCAGAGCATAAACACATGTAACACACCTTAAAATAATATTCTACAACATTTAAATGTTTTAGTCCAATTTTTAGTATTCTGTGTGTGTGTTATGTGTGGGTGGAGTGTGCCATAGTGCACTTGTGGAAGTCAGAAGACTCTTAGGATATCTTTTCACTGGGATCTAGGGATTAAACTCACATCATCAAGCTTGTGAAACAGGCACTTTTACCCATCTCTGCTGCCCTGTTGCACACTCTGTGCCTGCCTGTCGTGTTCAGCTTACAGACTCAGTGACAGGAACTTCCTTCTTTTCTGACTCTTGAGTGCAGGAATTATGTATGGGCCTATGACCACCAATCCCAGCTTCTTCTTCCTACTCTTTCAGAGTAAGGAAAATTTCAAACAAAAGTAGAAATAAATGTTCTCTCAGCGTCCACAAGTCTCAACACTTGACCGTATCGTCTTTATCTTTGGAGTATTTTCTTATAGTATTTGAAGCAAATACCAAATAGCATATTTTATTGCTCATAAATAAACCTAAGTATGTGCATTTAAAAACAACAAAAATAAAAACAAAAAAACTGCCATATTGTGGTGGTTTAAAATGAGACTCTCCCCCATAGGCTCTGACACTTGAACACTTGGTCCCCAGTTGGTGGGACTGTTTGGGAGATTTATTAAGAGGTATGCCTTGCTTAAGGAAGTATGTCACTGGGGAGGACTTTGAGGGTTTAAAGATTTGAGCCACTCTGAGCTCACTCTTTCTGTTTTGTGTTATAGTTTAAGATTATAGCTCTCAGCTTACTGCTCCAGCTTCTGTGCCTCTGTTCCACCACAGAGTGGACTCACACAGTGGAGTCACCCTCTGGAACCAAAAACCCACATAAGCTCTCTTCTTCAGTGTCTTGGTTATAGTGTTTTATCACAGCAATAGAAAGGTGACTAATACACACAGCATGATTACGACTTTACAAAGGAGTGCCAGCAAGATAACTCAGTGGGTAACCTTGTTACCCAGGTTCAGTTCCTGGAGCTCACATGGTGGAGGAGACAACTCTCACTAGGTGTCCTCTGAGCTCAGTGTGTGTGCCATAGTATGTGTACACATAGCCCCCCCCCACTGTCATGTAAGGCTGGGCAGTGGTGGCACACGCCTTTAATCCTAGCACTCGGGAGACAGGGGCAGATGGATCTCTGTGAGTTTGAGGTCAGCCTGGTCCACAGAGAAAATTCTAGAACAGCCAGAGCTACACACAAAGAAACCCTATTTCAAAAAAAGGAAAATAATAAGACCAGGCATGGTGGCAGACACCTTTTTTTTTTCTTCTTTAAATTCTAGTAATATATTCCCTACATCCTAGCTATAAAGGCCCATGTGCATTTCCAGTATTAAATAATGACATATATAAAGTTTGGAAGACTTATTCATCAGTGTAATAAATTCTAAAAAAAAAGCTTTCTTTTCACTGAGTAGGATTTATACTGTTTGTTAGGACCGAGTTTGTCCTGAGGTTCTGGGTTATTTTTCCTGTCCCAGCTGACATCTGGACTGTACAGTGCATACACTGCTGCTCTACTCCCTCCTGCTTCAATGTGAAGAGAGGAATCAAGCTGGGGTGCTCCTGGCTTGTCTGATGGGGTGTGTCTGCCATGGAGGCCTGCCTCCACTGAGACAGGAGAACAAGACTAGGACACAGACCCTGAGCAGCTGCTGCAACCTGGCTGAGGGATGGCACACACCATTAATCCCAGTACTCAGGAGGCAGAGGCAGAAGGATCTCTGTGAGTTCAAAGCCAGCCCTGTCTATATAGCAAGTTCCAGGCCAGTCAAACTACGTGAGACCTGTCTCAAAAAAGGAGTGAATAAGTTAAAAAAAAATTCTTACAAGGAAACAGTTCTAAAATTAAATCTACTTGTTTCTAACAATAAATTGAATAAAATTCCTTCAAATAATAATCCTTGGGGCTGGAGAAATGGCTTAGTGGCTAAGAGCACTGGGTACTCTTGTACCTGATTCAGTTCCAGCACCAACATGGCAGCTTGCAGCTGTCAAGTAACTTCAGTTCCAGGGGATCCAACACCCTCAGTACTGACATACATACAGACAAAACATCAATGTACATGAAATAAATATAAACAATTTTTTAAGAACTTTGTGAAAAAGAATTTTTTTTATCTGTTTAGTTGTTATATGGGATATGCGGGCGCGCGCGCGCGCACACACACACACTAAAGTAATGGTTTAAGCTTTCGGCTTAGCTTTTCATTTTATTTGGAGTATTAAGCAGGATTCTATATATCAGCAATGTAATTGTCTTGTTAGGTGATTTAAAACTACAGGAAAGGGACTGACCATGTACCTTAGGGTAACACACTTGTCTGGCTTGGACAAGGGGTTAGTCCCCAGTGCTGTTTAAAAGAACAACCATACTAGTAAACAGTGTACTGAGGAGTTTCTGATTTCTGTTGTTGGTGTTATCTGGGAAGCAGGGTGGTTTCATTGTTCAATGTGGACTGTAGAATCAGACTTGGGTTGGTTTCTTAAACTCATAACACTCACAGCAATGTAATCACTGTTATTGAGCATATTGTGTATCTGCTGAGTCCTTTGTTTTTGTTATCTCACTTAGTTTTCTCAGTAATCATGCAAGGTAAGTTTAGGCTCTTCATTTTCCTGTTAGAGAAACCAAAACTAAGTAATTACATAGTCTCTCTCTATCCTTTCTGTATGTAGTGATCTTTCTTTTTTCCTTTAGCTAGTCCCCTAGTCTTCTTTGAGTTGCCTTCTGTGGATACAGGTTCTCTGCTGGTAGATGTAATTGTGAATTAGAGTTAAGGAAATGTTTGAGAAGGCCACTACTTTGCCACTTCATCTTTCCTCAATATATTCTTCCACTGATGCAGCCTAACTTGGAGTCATAGCCTGAATTCAGGACATGGCTTGTGGTTACAGCAGAGAGGAGAAAGAGTGCTTCATAGACTGCTGTGGTAGCTTAGATTTTCATCAGCTGCTGATAGCTTTTCTTCCTAAAGTTTTCAAGGTTGGACATTAAGTGCATTTCAGCCCTTTAATTCATTCATCTTTCTTCCTCTCTGGTTCTCCTTTTTTTCAGAGTTTGAATTCTTATACAAATGGCGCATATGGTTCACCATACCCTCCTGGTCCTGGACCAAATACTGCCTCATACTCTGGGGCTTATTATGTACCTGGCTATACTCAAAGCAGTTACTCTACGGAAGTTCCAAGCACTTACCGATCACCTGGTAACAGCCCAACCCCAGTCTCTCGTTGGATATATTCCCAGCAGGACTGTCAAACAGAAGCACCTCCGCTCAGGGGTCAGGTTCCAGGGTATCCTGCTTCACAGGTAAACAGTTTTCTGACAGGAGAAAAATGCCTGCTTCTGAATTGTATACAGTGGAAAATGAGTATCAGTTTAAGAAAACAGCTAGAGCCAGGCATGGTGTGTATACCTTTAACTTTACTTCTTCTGAGGCAGAGTTCAAGGCCATGTGGCCTTGTCTCAAAAACAACAAAAAAGAAAACACCATAGATGTTCAGAGATTTTTCTATTTTGGCCAAAGATGCCTTTAAAATGTCATAATCATAGTTCTTTTAAGTTCGAAGTTATATTTATTATGTGTGTGCATGGTGGGAGTTGGTGGGTGAGACATGCACCTCAGCCATGTGTGGAAGTCAGAGGACAGCTTGTGGGGTGTTCTCTCTTTTTACCTTCCTTCCTTCTTTTCCTCATTTATTTTTGAGACCAGGTCTCAGTATGTAGCCCTGGGTGTCTGGAACTCCCTATATAGACCAAGCTGGCCTCAAACTCATAGCAGTCTGTCTATCTCTACTTCCTGAGTACCAGGACTAGAGACATAAGCTACCATACCTGGCTCCTCTTTTGTCCCACCTCATTTTCATTATTTTTAATAATGTGTATGCGTTTGTACACTTATATGTGAATGCAGGTATTCACAAAGGCCAGAGGTGTGAGAACCCTGGAACTGGAGTGACAAGTTTGGGAGCCACCTGACATAGTATCTAGGACTTGAACTCAAGAGTCCTCTAGAAGAGCAGTATATACTCTTAACCACTGATACATATATGCAGTCCCTATAAAACTTTTGTAGTAAAATAAATCTTTAGTTATTAGTCTAAACTTCCCCTAAATCAATCTTTTCCAGTGCTGTTAGGTTTATATTATATGCTAATATGCCATGTTGGGCTGGATGGTGGTAGTACATACCTTTAACCCAGCACTCAGGAAGCAGAAGCAGATGAATCTTTGTGAGTTCAAGACCAGTCTGATCTACAGAGCTAGTTCTAGGACAACCAGGACTACACAGATAAACCCTGTCTTAAAAACTTTTAAAAATTAAATTAATAAATAAAAATAATTTACCATGTTTATTTCTGTTGTTTTGAGAAGTCAGCTGTCTTTGTGTTTATAACGTATTACCGTATGGATTCGTTTATCTGTAGTGTTTTTGGAAAATACATGCTTCATCCAGTGAATTTTAAATCTTACTCTTGAGTCTTTTACCAGCTCTTGGTTCTTTGTGGTTTTAGAGTTAGGGTTTCTCAGGTGTGGAGAATGTTTGGTAACTGATTTATGAGTTGCTATCAGGTCAAGATCTGTCGATGCTATTTTTATTACTTTTAAGTTTTTCTTTGGTTTTCTAAGCAGCGACCAACTAGCATACCTGCATATTTGTTTTTCCCAATCTAGAACCCTGCAATGACCTTGCCCCATTATCCCTATGGGGATGGTAACCGCACTGTGCCACAGTCAGGAGCAACTGTACGACCACAAGATGACGCATGGGCTTCTGGTGCTTATGGGATGGGGGCCCGTTACCCCTGGCCTTCAGCTGCACCCTCAGCCCCACCTGGGAATCTGTACATGACGGAAAGTGCTTCACCCTGGCCTGGCAACAGCTCTCCTCAGCCACCTCCTTCACCACCACCCCAACAACCTAAGGTAGGGTTCCTTCCAAATGCTGTTCCTTTGGTGTCTGGGTATTAAGAGAATACAAGATGACATCTGTATTTGCCCATGGTAAATGGAGACTAAGTGGAAATAAGCTGATTACTACCCTACAGCATTACTTCAGCTTAATTTATGTTTTTGTTTTTTCTTATAAACATTATTGCTTGGGAATTTTTTTCTTATAAGTATAGATGTACTGGCTGCATATATGTCTATGCACTAGGAGTGTGCCAGGAGCCCTTGGAGGCCAGATTCCCTGGAAATGAAGCTGCTGTGTGGCAACTGATAATCAAATTTGGGTCCTCTGGAAGAACAGCCAGTACTTAACAGTAGTGATAGTTTGTTTGTGCTTTAACAAATAAAGCTTGCCTGAAGATGAGAATGCAGAGCTAAGCCACTGGAGACCAGAGAATGGTGATACACACCTTTAATCTCAGGACTCAGGAGACAGAGGCAGATGGATCTCTCTTAGTTCAACGCCTCCCTGGGCTACCAAGATTGTATCTGTCTAAAAGAGAAACAGAGCTCACACAAAGGTGATCCCAGCACTTGGGATCCCCTGCCTTTAATCCCAGCACCAAGGAGGTGGAGACAGGAGTGATATGGCTGGGCGGAGAGAGGAACATAAGGTGGGAGGAGACAAGAGCTCAGTGCAGTCTGAGGATCACCCCTGCAGTCAGAATAGACAGTCTTGAGGACAGGATAGCCCCTTAAGAACAATTAGTATTCATGCTACACTTCACTGCTTGCCATCTCTCCAGCACTATCTTTTTTAAAAGACAGAAGAATGCTTATTTTGTACTGTGATACTATCTGAATATTAGATAGAATCAAAGGATGTATTTTTACAACCTCTCATGATGTGTGGAGAGATGAGAAACAGTGTAAAGTAGTACAGCACTCTGTGTGAGGTTGTTTACATAAGCCACAGGCGGAACACTGCTTTTGACTGTGTTCTGAGGCTCTTACTATTTGAGGAAGTCACTGGGTGAATTGTGACGTAGTAAGATTGATTGTGCAGGGTTCACAAAAGTGACTTGCATCAAGTTAGCTTCCAACCGTCATATTTAGGAATTCTGTGCCTTTTACTTGAAAGGGCTTCCCCTTTTTATCTTCTTTTTTTTATATTTATTTTTACAATATTCTGTCTGTGTGTATGCCTGTAGTCCAGAAGAGGGCACCAGACCTC
>LOEQ01000758.1:462346-476673 GCA_001685075.1 Bramus lutescens | reverse complement strand
TGGTGATGCAGATAGCCAGCGACTTACACAGTGCACCTGGGAAATGTATGCTGGTCTCCGAGCCCGGAAGTGCAGCCTTAGGGGTGGCTAAAGGAATTACAGACGCCATGCAGGTAGGCATTGAAGGAGAAAGATGCCAGACGCCAGTCAGAACCTTACCAGTAGGCCACAGCCTCGTGGTGATACACAGGTTAATAGAAATGGGTTAATTTAAGATGTAAGAGTTAGCTAGAAATACGCCTAAGCTATTGGCCAAACAGTGCTGTAATTAATATAGTTTCTGTGTTGTTATTCAGGTCTGGACAGCAGGGACATGAACAAGCAGTCTCTGCCTTCAAACCCATTTATATTAATTTATGTTCTGACATGTGGAGTTACCTTCTCTTCCCCATCAGTGTTTCAATGGCAACTCCTCTGACTTCGCCCTTCTTTTTCCCATTGTCCTTAGTTTGGTTTTCCTATCTAACTTTATCCTGTCCAGCTATTAGCTAGTCATCTTCCTTATTAAACCAGTCACAGCAATGTATATTCACACATCAATTTATAAGGAATATTCCACATCAATTTATTCTATAAATAATTATAATTTTTTTGATTTTTCGAGACAGAATTTCTCTGTAGCTTTTGGATTTTGTCCTGGAATTTACTCTGTAGACTAGTCTGGCTTCGAACTCACAGAGATCTGCCTGTCTCTGCCTCTTGAGTGCTGGGATTAAAGGCGTGTGTCACCACCATCTGGCTAATAATTACAAATTTTAAAATCATATTTCCAGAGGCATTAGATAGCTCTCAGTATCTATTTCTAAGAGGAAAAAATTGACTGGAAAAATTCTCTTAGTAAATAAGAATAAAAAGTTCCACTTGCAGTAGCCATAATACCTCATCATAACACAGGATGACATATAAAAATAGTTAAGGACTTGTTTTCATGTCCTTGTTATCATGTTTGAGCTTTGATCAATGCGCTGTTAGTAAAAGTGCGGTTGCTATTAAAATGAAAATTCAAAATAGTTATTTCTATGTAGTCAATTGTTCCAACAGATAAGTGAGCTATCACTCAGTTTTGAGAGTTCATAAGGTCAATAACTGAAGAAATGAAACTTTAAAAAAAGCAAGAAGATGGGGCTGGAGAGATTGCTTAGCAGAAAACAGCTTTGGCTGCTCTTCCAGTGGTCCTGTGTTCAAATTCAGCACTCACATGGAACAACTGTGCAACTCCATTTCTGAGGAATCCAGTGTCCTTTTCTGGCCTCCAAATGTGCTGCATGTACAAGATGTACCGACATACACACAGGCAAAACAGTCAAACACATAAAATAAAATTAAAAAATTTAAAAACAAAAAAATTAAATACAAAAAAGATAAATATGTGTGGAGGCAGAAACAGTAATGTGGAGGCAGGAGGTCAGGGTTAGAGCTCAAATCTATCTTTCAGGCTGAATGGTCCCCATAAACTTGGAATCAGTAAGTCCTATTTCATCTCCCAAGAATGAATACCAGTTAGCATTCTTTACATTCTTTTCTCTTGCTTATTATGCCTGGAAAAATACTTGAAACCACAATGCAGGATGGAGAAATTGTTTTTGTACGTCAATATGCCAGTATTTTCTCTGGAAGAAAGGGGAGATGGCTTTCATAGATCCTCAAGTTATGGTGATTTGATGTTCTTACTTAGAGGATTTATTGCGAATGCAGAAAAGGGGAAGATTTCTGCAGAAGAACACTTACAAAACTAAGCCAATTTTATGTATTGTTCTTTTCCTTGACCTGATAGTTGAAACTTCCTGTTTTGAGGAGTCAGCAGAAAAGACCCCAGAGAGCTTTGAAGTCTGTGGCTTTGAGGAAATGACAGAGCACAGAATATCCCTGTCATAGAATATCTTACAGGACACTCAAGCCACTAGGGACCTGTTCTGTCTTAAGCTTTGCTCTGCCGGGAGCTCAAATACCTCTGTTCAGGGAAAGGTTATCTCTATCCCAAGAACTTGGACCTAACATACATACTTACTGAGCGTTTGATGGATCGTCTACTTACACATCTTCACTAGCCTCCCTCACACTGAGGCTTTGTGGCTCAGATGTCAGCATTTTGATTGATCTTCAGAGCTAGACAAGCTTCTGAGGTGTTCCACCTAAAAACTGACTGAGAGTCAGGAACATTGGTCTCAGCCTCAAATTACCCACATAGATATCTGCAGTGATATTTCATTTGTATTTTAATAAATAAATCTGACCTGAAGCTCAGAGAGTAAAACAATTCCACTGGCCAGCCTTACAGACCAGGCAGTGGTGACACACACCTTTAATCCCAGTAGCCACCACACTAGTTTGCCATAGACACAGGGCGGTAGTGGCGCACACATTTTATCCCAGCCCTAGAGAGGAATATAGAACGGGAGGAGTCAGCGCTCAGACACAGTCTCATTCTGAGATTCCTAGAGGCACACTCACCATTTTGGACTGAGGTAGAAGTAAGAGCCAGTGGTTGACTGTTTTTCTTTTCTGTCCTTTAGGTTGAACCCCAATATCAGTCTCTTGAGCTTTTATTAATTGTGCTATAGATATCAGTGTGTGATCTCGGCTGGGCCACTTACCCCACTAACTCTCTCCACTCAGCCTCATCAATGTTCCTAATCACCCGCTGATTATCAGGTCCAGGGGCCTTTGCTATTACAGCCTTATTTGACTGATCACTGTGCTCTCCCTCCTTACCCTTCATGGTGTGCCTTTGGGTTTTCCTACCACATGCCAGCAGCTTATTATGCCAGCTTCACGCATCTATATAATGTATTCTGATCATATACAACCTAGTACCTTTCCCTATCCCCCTTCCCTCCCCCTGTTGAGCTCCTCCCCTCAAGTGCCCCTCCTTCTTCCGTGGATTTATATTTCTCATGTCATCTGATCCTTTACCATACTCACTTGTCCACCTATAGTATTTAGTGTCTGCATCAAGAACTCAGTTATTTAGATTTAAAATCGCTTTCCCTGCATAGCCTCACCCAAGGTGACACACTAAAGTTCCAGGCATTCATCCTGAGACTCAGACTACAGACTTCATATTTCCATCCAGCAAAAGCCCCAAAATGTAACCTCAACAGGCCCCAGTCCCAATGACTATCGTGTCTCCTCACACTTCCCAGATCACGTCATCATACTACTTTCTTGGGTGAAGCTGATGTTAATAGTTTGTGATTGATGATTTAAGTAGTAATTTTGAGAAGCAAGGATTTTTCTCATAACTTCAACAACTAGATCAGGTCATGTGCATTCTACCTTGTCTAATTCCCTTGCTCTTTATCATCCTTGCCTCCACTTCCCTAATTCAAGATCGCTAAACCCTTCTTCTCTCACCCCCTACCCTCTGAACTGATCCCTTTATACCTTGCTTGACCCCACTAACTTCTCTTACGTACGCCTCCCACAGAGGCCTTCTGTCAAAGAGTCTGGGATTCTTGCATGGCTCCCTGCGTCTGTTAGGTGATTTAAGCTCTTCTGTTTGTACTCTAGACCCTTCATGATCTGACCTCAAACTTCCTCTCCATTCTCATCTTCCAGGCTTCTTCCCACATCCCTTGCTCTCCGATTATATCTTTTGTTTTCTCCAGACACAATACGTTGACCCATGTGTCCTCTCCTCCTTGGTATATGCTCCTTCTGATGGAATGCCATTCCAAACCCCAATAGGGTTTTTTGTTTGTTTGTTTTCTCATTCTCCTAGGATCAAGTTCGCCGGACCTTCTTGCAGTTTATCCCTTATCCCCAATGTGCATTAGTGACCACAACAATTTACAGCTATTTACAGCTTTCTGTATTTACAGTTTTAAGATTTATTTTTAATTATGTATATTTGTGTGGGGCTGGGGCTGTCCGTGCAGGTGAGTGCAAATGCCAGAAGACCTTGCTCTTCAGCAGAGTCCAGGAGAGGTTATCAAATCACCTGGAGCTAGAGTTACAGGCGGTTATGAGATGACCAACATAGATATTGAGAAGCAAATTTAGACCTTCTGCATGAGCAGTATTGGCCCGTAACTAAGGAGCCACATTTCCAGTCCTTGCATTTAGATTTTTGCTGTGGCCTCACCGTAATCAAAACATACTTCCCGAGACCTTCACTTTGCACTTGACTAGTGTCTTGCTTCATAAAACCTAAGAAGCAGAGATAATATACTACTTCTAAGCCCCTTTAAGGAATCTGCTAACACTGCTATAAAAAAGAATGATTCTGAGTTTATCCCAGGAAAAGGAGATGTACCTGGACCAGAGCTTCTCCAATGAGTTGACCTAACTGAGTCTAGCTTCAATCAGTTGACCTTCCGGTGTGAATGCTCACTTATTATATGAAATTGAGATCGGTGGCTATTCAGTTTATTATAGCAGTAGCTTAGCTGGTCTCTTAGGGTTACTATTGCTGTGATGAAACACCATAACCTAAAGCAACTTAGGGAGGAAAGCGTTTATTTTGCTTCCTATTCTGAATCACAGTCCACCAAGGGAAGTCAAAGCAAGAACTCAAACCCAGTGGAATCCTGGAGTCGGGAGCTAATGCAGAGGCCATGGAGGGGTACTGCTTACTGGCTTGCTCCTCATGGCTTGCTCAGTCTGTTTTCTTATAGAACCCAGGACCACCAGCTCAGGTATATCCCCACCCACTAGGCTGGCCTCTACTGATCACTAATTAAGAAAATGCCCTACAGGCTTGCTTGCCTACTGCCTGGTCTTATTGAGGCGTTCTCTCGGTTGAGGCTCCCTTCTCTCAGCTGACTTTAGCTTGTGTCAAGCTGGCATAGAGCTAGCCAAGGCAGCTGTCTATCAGCTGTGGCCTATCATTTTTTTCTCCCACAGTGCTCTTGCCTTCTTCCTTTCCACTGCTCTCTGAGAAAATTAAGAAAGCAATGCCAGCCCCTTGATCTTCTGCCATTCCTATCCAGCCTATCTCCGCTTCCAGCCATGAACTGAATTCTGCATGTGAAGACTGCCCTTTCCAGGGAAGATCTGAGGCTGGAGATGGGGCTCCAGGGAGAGAGTACTTGCAGCACAGGTGTTAGCAGCTGAGTTCCCATCCTCAGCACCCACCTGTAAACACAGTACCATGGCTGCTGGGACAAGAGGGACCCCCGGGGATGATTGCCTTCCAGGCAAGGTTCAAGTTCAATGAGAGACTCTGTTTCAAGGTGGGGCACCCAGTGTCATCCTCTGGTCATTAGGCACACAGTTGTGTATATACTACACACATGCATGTGCGTACACACACAAAGAGACAGACAAAGACACACACACACACACAGAGGGATAGAGACAGAGGGACAGAGATAGACAAAGAGACAGAAAGAAAGAGACACACAAACACAAAGAGAGCCAAAGAGAAAGAGACACAGAAAGAGACAGAGAATCACTTTGTCTTAATTGTAACATTTACCTCAGATAAATGGAACCTTCAGCCCTTTTCTTTAAGGAGTAAGTTCTCTAACCCAAAACAATATGTTTTTTGAGTATGAGATCTACATCTTTTATTTACAGATAAGGAAATCATGGGGACAAACATCTGATTGTCTAACAGACTTTAATCTTTGTCACAGAGATCAGCGCTTTTGGATAAGGAAGACCTTGAAATGCTTTGCAAGTAGAAGTCCATTAACTTCTCATTGCTTTTGTTCAAAATGCCTCTTTGCCACAAACAAAGATTTGAGTATTTGTCTATCAAAGGTTCGGTTTTCCAGAAAATTCTGTCTTATAAAAGGGAATGTAGGTCAGGCCTTTGTCAGTAAGAGAAGAAATCTGACAGGCGTGGTCTTGGGACGATGCCAAAGACAAAAGACACGCTCACATTCCACACTCTCTGCCAAACCCAGAGGAAGGAGCAGTGGAGGAGCTTGTGGGAGTCCAGAGAAAGGCAATCTGGGTAGCCACTTCCCACACTCATGAAAAGGTTTGCTGTAGTTTCTTAGAGTCGTCCAACCTTGAGCGTGGTAAGGGCCAGTCATACTGGTAAGATTTGGACAACCTCTGTCATAAAACTTTTCACATTGTGATGAAGGAATTTTGTGAACCTTTGCATTTTATAGGCAAGTGGCAAGCCTTGTGATGCTGCGGGGACACAAAGAGTGACGACTGTGGTCATGATAAAGCTCTCTGGAAGACATGCTTATCCTGTTATATTCTAGGAAAACTCCAAAGGAAAAGTATGTATACATTATTATCATGTATTTATAAAACATACTTGTCCAAAGTGACTGCCATGTAAGTTAAATCAATTTTTTTAAAAAATTTACTACTTTTCTGTCCTGCCCAGTGCCATGGCAGACTTAAGTGTGGCCAAGAGACTCGCAGGCAGGACCACCCCAGGCTTTGAGGAGAGAACATGGGCCCTATTATGGTGAGCAAATGTAAGGTGTGTTGTGGGAGAGAAAGAATGGTTCATTTTGTATGGACAGAGGCAGGTCTGAAGAGGTGAGAGAGGTGAGGAACAGGCTGAGGGGGGTTGCTTGAACGCCACTTGGGGCCATGGTGATGTCTAGGTCAGGGCTACTGCTGGGGCCCATGTCCTAGGTTCATGGCCCTGATGCAGCCATGGTCTGTGTTGATGCCAGAGGCTCATGATACCACCAAAGTTGTGCAGAGTTGGCCCCACTCCTCACTGGTTGCAGCACTAGGGAGAACTGGTCCTGCCCCTCACAGGCTGAAGCCCTCAGGACAGAGGATCCAACATCTCACCTGGGCAGCAAAATAGAGCTGACCCTATTCGCAGGGGTGTGTGCAAGCTGGCCCTGAGGGTGTGAGAAAGGGCAAACAGGTTGCACCCTCTCATTTGCCATGTGGTGGCATGGATGAGGGAAAGATGCCCTCCTCCCTTGACCCAACCCCTCACCAGCAGCATCACTCAGGAGAAGGGGCCCTGCATCTTGCCTGGGCAGCAAAATAGAGCCAACCCTGTTGTCGGAGGTGTGGGTGAGCTAGCCCCAAAACTGTGAGCATGGGAGAGTGTCCCTCACTCTTCATCTGTTGATGTGTTGTTGTGGGCAGGGGAGAAATGCCCCCCCTTACCCCTTGCCCCTCATTGCCTCAGACAGACAAGGGGGCTGACTGTGTTCCTTACCAGCTGCAACACTCAGGAAACCAGGCCCTGCTCCTCGCCTGGGTAGCACAGTAGAGCGGCCCCTAGTGGTGGAGGAGTAGGTGAGCTGGCCCCGAGGGTGTGATGATGGGATAGCCTGGCCAACCCCCACCCCCACCCGCCATCTGCCATGTGGTGGTAAGGGCAAAGGAAAGATGTCCTCTGCCCCTTTCCCCTGCCACCTGTGGTGGGCAGGAGAGCTAACCTTCCCCCTTACCAGCTGCAGCACTCCGGAGAGTGGACCCTGTACCTTCCCTGTGCAGTACACAGAGCTGACCCTACTGACAGAGGTGCAAGTGAACCACCCGAGAATGTGAGCATTGGACGTCTGGCCCCGTCCCTCATCTGCCATATGGTGGCGAGGGCAGGAGGGAAATGCATCCCCCACCCCCGCCCCCTGTAGCAGCTGGGAGAGTTGTCCATGAGGTCCTAAGAGTGGGAGAGCTGTCCCTGCTCCTCACCAGCTGCGGCACTTGGGAGAAGGGCCCCTACATCTTGCCTGGGCAATTTAGCAAGCTGGTCCTAAAGGTGTAGGTGTGGGAGAGCCACTCCTGAGGATGTGAAGGTGGGAGAACTGGCCCCGCCCCCTTGCTCATCAATACAAGGAGTGAACTACCCAGGGCAATGCTAGAGAACTCATCCCTGTGGTGAAGACACAGGGTGACCAACCCTGCAACTGCCCAGACCCGGAACTTGGGTTAATGAGTCAGCTCACCCCAACATCCTTTCCATCTATGATCTGCTGGAGCACATGAAGGAGCCAGTGCTATAGACCCAAAGCTGCAGGATCTCCACACACAGGGCAACAGCAGGATAACCAAGAGGAGTTCAGTGAGGGCCCAGTATCAATAGTGTAGCAGAAACCAGAGGCCTCGAACCAAACCATCAACTCTGTGCGATGAACACTCGCAAGATAAGATGTGTGAGTAAAAGGGTTTGCTGCGTGGCTCCCTGTGTCACACTATAGCTTCCATGATGGGACTTTTCCTTTTTTATTTTCATCTCTTAAATTTTATTTTATTTTGGTGGGGGAGGTTATAGAGGCAGAGGGCAAATATGAAGGGACCGACAGTGAATGGGATCAAGATGCATGATGTGAAAGACAAAGAATAAATAAAAAGAAAGTTAAAAATTAAATATAATTACATTGTCCCCCCTTTCTCATTCCTTTCTGCAACCCTTTCCATATGTACCTAACTCCATCTCAAATTCATGGCCTCTTTTTCTTTAATTGTAATTGCTCATAAACAAATAACTATAGCCTGTTCAGTCCATTTAGTATTGCTTGTGTTATATGATTTCAGAACTGAACACTTGGTATTGGATAACCAATTACTTTTCAATTTTTTAAACATATTTTATATAAAATTACAACTTTACTATGAAAATAGTAGCTGTCTTGTACAAAGAAATATCCTTACATAAATTCTCAAAGAACATTAGACCCAAACAAAACAGTGGAGAAAAACCAACCAACCAAACAAACAACCAAACAAACAAATGAAACCCTTACAGGACAATTCCTGTAGGGAGTAACTACCCTTTCTAGGCAGAAGTGTCCTCCTCTCTGAACTAGGGTGGAGATTAATACATCTCTCCTTCACTAGGTCCAGATCTCTAAACTCCATGGAGACTGGTGTCCTTCTGATGCAGATCCACTTAAAAGATTGCTGCTTCCCGAAGTTGTATTCCAGAAATGTGTTTCCAACCTATTTCCTCAATTAAACAAGAGGCTATATATCATATGCAATCTTTTGCTGAAGAACTTGAAATATTTCATCAGCAAATGCACCTATCTGCAATCTTTTTTATTCTTACCTTTTCACCTGTGTGCATGTGTATGTCTTCATGAGTATAGATGCATAGTGTAAGCACAAGGGCCCACACAAGCCCACCAGGTGGGTCCCCTGGAGCTGAGGTTACAGGTAGACGCAAGCTGCCATGTGGGAGCTGGAAACCAAATACTGGTCTTTAGCAACAACAGTAGCAAATAGTACCTGCTTCAAATCCTTGTCTTTCTCCTGAGTTACCATGGAGATTGACTTCATGTGTATCTCTGTCTCCCATTCTCCCAAAGCAAATTAGAAAAAAAAATCTCTCAGAAGAGGTGAAATGTTCAATGATTTAAATATAGATTAATAGGGCTTTTTGTTAAGTTTTTGTTCTTATCTAGTCAAAATTAAACTCCACCATACAACATACACACGCAGGCACACACACACACACACACACACACACACACACACACACACGCTTAGGTAAGTAGGGAGCCCAGAAACTCATTTACAGTCTCATTTCCTGCTGTTTCTGTCTGGGCTATTTGTCACCGCCTTTGTAACTCTGCTTCCAGGTCACTTCAAAGTGGGCTCCTCCTTCCTAAACTTGAGGCTGAGGGGTGGCCAAATTCCTGGGAAACAACTTAATATTTAACTTCAGGGGGTCTCAGATGTGGAGCACTGAAGTGGTGTCCCTACGAGTCTTCCTGAATGCGAACTACTACTACTTCCTTCCCTCAGCCTTAACCACGAAGCCTGAACCCTCTATACCTCACCACAGCCCCGCCCCAGGCTCTGCCACTATCAGGGCAGGTGACCACCAGGGCAGGCAGAAGCCTCCTTTGGCCAATAAACAGTTTGAACCTTAGCTAGCACGTGGCAACCTTGGAGAAGCCTACTAGCATCTTGCTGGCTTCTGAAGCATAAACATTTTCCCGCGCATTCTGCCCCATCATTAAGTTCATCATTTCATCAGGGTAATAAGTCCTACAACCAGAAAGCTGTGTGTGTGTGAACTGCCCCCCCCCAACTCTTTTTATTCCCCCATGGACTTGAAGGGTCTCCAGAGGCAACCAAATCCTGAACGTGTCTTCGGACCTTCAACTTTTACTCAGTAGCTTCTTGGAGCATGACCTCAACAATATAAACAGAAACCATATTAATATTATAACAGATAGTAGATTAGCTTGAGATCAGTCGCTTCCCATGTAGGTAGAAGGCAGAGAAAAATCGGCCATGACTATGTCTATGGTAAGTTCTACTGAGAGATCCATCAGAACCTCTCATAAAATACCAGCCTTTCTCAACCTAAGGTCTTGACTTTCCTTATCCATTCCTGGGGTGTATGCTAACATCACTGTTTCATTCCTGTGAGGCTATAGATGGTTATATCCAAAACCTTTGGTAGTGATTGTCCAGTACCAATATATCCACAGTTTGATGAACTACATGCCCATGTATGGGTATCAGGGGTGGGTAAGGTGGATATATCTAACTGTTCTGGACAAAGGCAGGCTAAAATCTTAAAATCGCCAAAACTGGACAAAACTTAACTCACATTTTCTGAAAAAACAAAAAACAAAAAAACCAAACTTTCACAAATGAAATTTTGTGGCCAAAAATTTGTGTCTATCAATGTTCCAAAACTGTAAAGCTATCATAATTATCAAATTTAAAAGATAATGAAGACAGTAATGATAGAAGAGATAGTTCCAAAAACTCAGAAGTGAAACATTCAGAAAGCCACACAGGAAAAAAAAAAGATGTCAGTATGGTTCCCTAAGACATCTCTGAATATGATTTTCACTGTCTCCTCCAGCTGCAACAGAACTTGGAAAAGAAGGGAGAGGAAATTCGATGTCTCGGGTTTTGGAGCGAGCAAGGGGACTTACTTTGTTCACAGCTGGGAAGAAGACAAAGCAAAGATACAGAGGTTGTGTGAGAGTCGCCTGACCATGAAGAACTGGGCTGAGCACTTCCCCGTGGGTTAAAGAGGGCTGTAGACCTTCCAGATTAGCGGTGAAATCCAAGTATGACTGGCTTGAATCGTTCTACATGGCTGTAATGGGGCACAGGACTTTGCGGAAGTGTAATATGTATTTTCACTGTAATTTAAGAAATGATAGCAGAAAATTTGTTTGAGCTCACAGAGGTTTGCATCCAAAGGACTCACTGAGCCCTCGGCAGAAATTCTTCAAATAAGTGATAATAATTTCAAATTTTAAAGTGTTTTAATTTAAAAGATATTCTTATTTATATATTTATTTTTGGCTTTTTCTCTGTAGCCCTGGCTGTCCTAGAGCTTGCTCTGTAAACCAGGCTGGCTTCGAACTCACAGAGATACACCCGCCTCTGCCTCCTGAGTGCTGGAATTAAAGGTGCACGCCACTACCACCTGGCTAAAAGGTATTTTTAAATATAGTGTGTTCATTGCTGTTCTATTGCTGTGATAAAATACCATGTGTGGTAATTTGAATGTAATTGGCCCCCATCAACTCATAGGGAGTGGCACTATTAGGAGTCATTGGTTCATTGGAATGGGTGTGGTCTTGTAGGAGGAAGTGTGTCACTGTCCAGACAGGCTTTGAGGTCTCTTTTGCTTAAGCCTTGCTCAGTGTCACAGTCAACTTCCTGTTGCCCGCAAGATATAGGACTCTCAGCTACTTCTCCAGCACCATGTCCGCCTGCATGTCACTATGCTCCCTGCCATGTTGATAATGGACTGAACAGCTAAAACTATAAGTGAGCCACCCCAATTAAATGTTTGTTTTACAAGAGTTGCTGTGGTCATGGTGTCTTTTTTTGTTTTTCTCATGGTGTCTTTTCACAACAATAGAAACCCTAAGTAAGACACCATGACCAAGGTAACTTTAAAAACACAGCATTTAACTGCAGGCTAGCTTGCAGTCTCGGAGGGTTAGTCCTTGATCGCCGTGGCAGGGAGGTGGGAGGCAGGCAGGCAGGCATGGTGCTGGGGGCCATAGTTGAGAGTGGTCATTGATCTGCAAGTTGCACACAGAAAGAGAGTGAGATTGGGCCTTTGATGGGCTTTTGAAACCTCAAAGCTCACCCTCAGTGACACACCTTCTTCAACAAGGCCACACCTTCTCCAATCAGGTCACGCCTCCTAATTCTCCCAAACAGTTTCACTAGCTGGGGACCACACATCCAAATACACAAGCCTATTGGGGGCCCTTCTCATTCAAACAACCACAGATAGCCACATATTCTCTGCATCTTGACCGTTTGTGCCCCAGACAAAAATCTCATCCAGGAATGGGGAGGTAGGCATGAATCCCACTCCTAGCTGAGGAGTTTTAGGCAATTAATAGATGTTATGAGAGGGAGATTCCATTTTCTTTAAAAGTGTGGACCTAGCAGGTGTTTGGCCATGTTCTAGTAGATGACCAAACGCCAAAGACTATATGAACAATATAAGTTGGACTTGGTGGGTTTAAACAAACAAAACACAAGGATATAAATTTGGTCTCGTAGGGAAGGGAATAACAGATCTGAGAGGAGATGGAAGCTAGAGGAGAATAAGATTAAAATACATTGTGTAAAATCTCAAAGAATTACAAAAAGAAAGAGAGTGATATCAAATTGAACTAACTAGAAAGAATGTTTTAAACATGATTATTACTAATGAAATAGAATATATATGCAAAAATTCAGACCCTCCCCCAAGTAAACAATGCAATGTCAAAACGGGAGACCTCACTCTGCCTTTTTCAGTCAATGACAGGAAAGGCAAAAGGACAGCAGGGATTTTCAGACACAATCAACAGGCTCAGTCTAACGAAAATGCACACTTTTCCACTCAACTTTGGGAGGATGCTAGCTCTACCCAGCCATGTAACTGCACTGAGAAGGTGGATACCGATGCACAGTCTTGATTTCCGAATTCCAGAGCAAAGCTGAAATATGCTAATGGTCCAGATTTCCATTCTTTGTCAGCCTGTAATATGTAGGTTGGAGGTGACTGAGCCGTGTCTTAACATTTCTTAAGAAAAATATTATGTTAAAAATTACAGAAGATGAAACACATGTCAAAAAGATGCAAAGGAAAGAGAAGATGAAATCTGAGATTTCTAAACAAACAAACAAACACAAACCATGCCCACATCACCGACCAGCAGGACTCTCTGGCAGAAGTTAGCAAAAACCCTTCAAAGCAAAATTAAATTGTGGAAAATAAGGACTGGGGAATAAGTAGGCAAATTATGTTAATGAATGAAGAATGCTGGAGAAAGGGTTGGGAAGGAAGTAAATTGGTGAATGGGTCGCAAATTACTGAATTTGAGAAAGGGAAACACATGGATTTGCATTGAGAGACGTTAACGTGTTTCTGAAAGCCACAAAACTTCAAAGTAATTGAACAAATAATTTCAGGATGGCAAAACAGAGAAAGAGAGGCACACATGCATAATAAGGATAAATAAAGAGAGTCAATTAAATAACCCTAATATACAAAACCTTGTGAAATGAAGAGTAAAAGAAGACAAAAATATTCTACTGTTTGTAGGCTACATTCCCCACGTAACAAGAACTTAAAAATGAGCTGAGGGGTGAGAAGGAGTCTTAGGAATGCTGATGTTTAAAGAAATGTGAAGTCAAACAAATAAGCAAAAACTTTGATTGAATAAAGATGTATTCAATCATTCCCAGTATCTAAGAAAGAATTAAGAAGTTGATAAATAAATTGCTTCAAATTAAAAAAATAACCAACTTATAGAAATAGACAAAGGCTATGTAAAGGAAAAGCAATGTATGAAAAACCATCATCAGTGTTGTCAATGAGAAAAAGACATTAAAATTAAGAGTGAGAAATATATTCCAATTTGGCAAAAAAAAAAAATCAAAGAATTGCTTCCTAACTAGTACAGACGAAGAGAACAGGCTTGTGCAGAACTGGCAATCCTGAAGGACGGCCAAAAGTAGGGAGAATTGAACGCGGTTTGCTTCCTGAATCTCACCTGAGGGAGGCTATTATGACGATATGAGAATCTGATGAGCCTGGAAAGAGCACAGACTACCCTTCCAGAGAACCATAGTCCTCTCCCAGCACCCACAAGGAGCAGCTCCGGGGGACCCGAAACTCTCTTCTGGCCTCAAACAGGTGATCTGAAAACTTTTGCAGCTTAGAGTATTGAGCACTACCACGGCACTTCTGCTCCAACCCAGGGCTCTAAATTAACGCGGTGAGCTCGTGTTGGACTCCAGAGTGACCACTATTCCCCCCAAACTAGTATCTGCTCACTTACTTTGCCCACATGTTTCTAAGTGGATTAAGAAACCACATTATGACATATGGACAGAAGAGGAATTGCTGTCTTTTGCTGATCTTGTGATTCTCCCTGTGAAAATCCTGAATAGCAGACATTTGATGTTATTACTGACCAGTGTTTTCTTTTTTTTTTTTTAAATTATCCCCTTGT
>LOEQ01000758.1:424315-439351 GCA_001685075.1 Bramus lutescens | reverse complement strand
GAGAGAGAGAGAGAGAGAGAGAGAGGGAGAAGAGGTCATTGGTTGCTTCTCTGCCATTTCTCTGATCAATTATGTTCTTACCCTGATATCTGACTCCCAAGTTTTTACTGATAAAGAATAATCAGATAAATGCTTCAGGTAGTAGACCATAGATACAATAAAGCTTATTCTTCTGTCCAGTAGCTTTTCTGGTCTTCAGGTTGAATCCCAATATCTACCCTTGAGTTTTTATTATTTGTGCTTCAGCTTCCACGTAAGCTGTTGCTTTACCTTCAACCATACTGGAGGACACCATGCTTCGGTGAGTAGCTTCCCATTTCAAAAAAGTCTACACAGAGGAGTTCTTCTTTTGTGCAGGATAGTATAATGAACTGCGTCAAAACTGTTTTGCCTGTAGCTACATCTCCAGTGATGACAATCTGGTGTGTAGGCAAATGCAGTTAGATAACCACATGAAGAGAGGACAAGAAACACGCATGCACGCACGCACGCACACACAAAGTCATACAGAAGCAGCATGGCCCTAGTCGGCTCCAGGATACCTAGGGCCACACATCCTTTCAAACATTCAGACACTACTTTCATCAGCAGCTAAGACACTCAGGAGTAGAACATGATATCTGAGGTCTCTCTCTGTGAGAATACAAAACAGGAAATTACTTAACTTACCTTTAGCAGAACAAACGGTACAGCAGTCTAAACAATGGTAAGAGGGGTCACCACCTGTCTCCTCCTCCCTGTTTATGCTTTCTCAAGTATCTCTACCTCTGTCTCAAAGTAAAGATGTCGTAGAAGCTGAGGCTGTCTTGACAGAGTATTATTGCCCACCGATAACCAAACACCAATGCCACCCCACAGCCTTACCAAAGATTTTCTTAAAAGCCCTTAGATCTCCCAGGAAAATTACTGTTGTCAATTCTAGACTGACATCAGCTAACTGAAAAGTAACATTAAACTTACAGAGTGACTATTGACCAGCTGTTACCAAGGTAACTTGAATAATATTTATCCCATTTAAGGGATAAATGAACTCCCCTAAATCTTTCCTTTGCAAAAGTTCAGCATAAACAGGAAGTTTATAAACAGTTTTGCAGTGTATTTAATTTTTAGCTATGAATTAAGATTCTTCCAAAGTGGGGAGCATCTAAACAAGTGCTGAAATCTGGCTGCAAAAGCTCACAGATTATAGCAAGGGACAAAATCCAGAGGATTTGAATCTTTGTGCTTCATGAACCACTTACACGGACCAGCACGATATGTACTGCTTAGAGAGACATTTCAAAGGCACAGAAACATAATGGAAACTCCATTTTCTCATATTTTTTTTGTTTTTACTGTCAAAGGGGGAAAATAGAGTTTAGTCAAAAAGCAAATATTTTTGTGTGTTTTTTTGCAATCTAAAATGTTTATTACTTGTATTCTTTACCTAGTATCCAAAAGACATGAAAAGAAGAATGGCTCAAATTGTCAGTGTGATTGTTTTTTGGAGATCTGTTGAGTTTCCTGGCTGCCAGATGTCCTGGGCTGACCTTCCCAAAGTACAGATTCCTGGCAGAGTGGGAGGGAGGTACTATCTGTTTTACTCTAATATGATAGCTGTGTGCTGAAAATATCTCCTGTTATCAAAAATGGTTAAATTTTTTAAAAAATACAGGTTTAAAAAATGTAATTGAGAAATGTGTGTTAGAAGTATTTATAGTTAAGATTTCCACGGTTATAAGTATTTTTTCTGCATGAATATCAGTTATTTTAATTACAGTTATTGAGTGAAAACCCAGTGCGTCAGCTCTGACAAAGCAACTTTAAATGTAGTCCAGTAAGTTTTTGTAGCACAGAATACCTAAGCAACATCAATCCGTCTTTTCTAAATGCTTTAAAGATAAACTATAGGGGCTTGAGAGGTAGCTGGGGGATTAAGACCACTGGGTTCTCTTCCAGAGGATCAGGGTTCAATTTCTAGCCCCACATTGGGGTCTTCCAACTGTCTGTAACTCCAGTTCCAGGGGCTATAATAGTTTCTTCTGGTCTCCTCCAGTACCAGGCACAGATGTGGAACACAGCTATACAGGTAGAACAGTCATACATATAAAATAAATAAAATTTTAAACGTAAATTGCAGCAATATCATTTTTGGGAAATTATTCTATAAATGTATCCAACCATTGTATGAACTATGTATGATCAAAGAATTCTTTGCAATTCTGCTTATTCAAAAAATTAAAAATAACAATTGCCATAGGAAATAAAACAAATCACATTGTAAACAAAAAGTAAACTCATAATAATTTCTAAGACTAGGATGTTCTGTCTTTATTGCCACCAAATGATCTAAAAATAACTGTATTAGTTAAAAAGAACAAAATGTACAATATGAATAATTTGCCACCAGCTATGTCTTGAGAAGAGCAACGACCAAGAATTGCACAACATGGGACCACAAGAGATGCTGCTGCCTTTGAACACAGGAAGGTGACATTTCGATGGCCCAGGTGATGTGATTTGTGGACTCGACTTGAGGGAGAAAGGAGTCAAGACTGAGAACAATGTAAAAAGTGGATTTAGTGACAAGAAGGTCGCTGATGGTGGGCGGGTGGTGTTGAGGACAGAAGCCTCCTTGGAACAGGTTCAAGAGAGGAAAGAAAAGGGGCGGCGCAAGCAAAGATGAATTGGGCGTGGTTTTCCTGCAGCAGAAGGGAAAGTGACTGAGGCAGTTACTGCCGCATTTTATAAAGTTGTAATTTATATCTTGTTGGCAGAGAGGCGATTAAGAACAAGCGTGTGGGTTGGGAATGGAGAGCATTTGTTTAGTATGAGCAGATCCATAGGTTCAATCAGTGCCACATGAATCAGTCGGGATGGACACATATAGTCCTAAGAGGTGGAGCCACAGCTGAGATTTGCCATGAGAACATTGCTTCCCTGTCTATTTCTCTTTACAGGCATTTTTACCATAATCACTTTTTTATTTTTTTAATATTTATTTATTCATTGTGTATACAGTGTTCTGTCTGCATATATGCCTGCAGGCCAGAAGAGTGCACCAGATCTCAATACAGATGGTTGTAAGCCACCAAGAGGTTGCTGGGAATTGAACTCAGGACCTCTGGAAGAACAGTCAGTGCTCTTAATCGCTGAGCCATCTCTCCAGCCCCCCCATAATCACTATTTTTGTATTTAACTCTAAAATCAATCATATAGAGCCCATCACTGCCACCATTACCATACTTGGTGGTGAGATAAACCACCAGAAGTTCATTACACCTCAGTTAGTCTGCACTAGAATACGTATTTTGATAAGGAATTCATCATCTAACCCAAGCAAGTGGCTGTGTTATATCCAAGGCAGATTTTTAAAAACTCGATATGCTTGCCTGGTGTAACTTAGCTCAGGCAGGTGGAAGGTACCCACTCACATGGTGTCACAAGGCACTGGGCAGGAAGGTACCATTATGAGAAGCAAATGTATGGTGGAGAAACGGGAGAGAAAGAGAGGCAGAATGGGTTGTGTGCCGTGGAAGGAGCTAGAATGAGACGGAGTAGAAGCGATGAGGAGCTGGATGATATGGCCAGACTGCTTGTCACCTCGGGCCATGGTGACCTTTGGGCTCTGGGCTGCTGCTTTGGGTCCGGGTCCATGGTCCTATCACAGCTGGGGTCTCTGTTGACATCCGTGGCCCATGTTGTCACCAAAGGCCATGAGGATGCCCAGTGTCTGGGCTGCTACTTGTGGCTATGCAAGTGTTGGAGGACAGTGTTGCCATGGAGACCTTGCCAATCTGAGTGACCTGCACTGACACCTTGTGCCACGGTGACGCCGGGGACCCAGCTGCAACTGAGAGCCATGTCTGGTTTCATGGCCCTACTGTAGACAGGGTCTGAGTTAATGTCCTTGGTTCTTATAAAGGCTATGGGGATGCCCAAGGTCTGGCCTGCATCCTGAGGTCATGTTGGTGTCCAAGAGCCATGCTGCAGCTGTCCCATGATCATCTGGGTAGCCTGTGCTGCCACCCAGAGCCATGGTGACCTCCGGGCCCGGGCTGCTGCTGAGGGCCATGTATGGGTTCATGGTCTTACCACAGCTGGGGTCTGTGTTAACATCCATGGCCCATGTTGCCTCCAAGGGCTGCACAGATGTCTGGATCTGGGCCACCATCTGTGTTCATGTTGGTATCCAAGAGCCTTGCTGCCTCTGGGACCATGCTGATCTGGTGGCCTGTGCTGACCCACTCTGGGGCCATGGTAACATCCAGACCAGAGGGTGCAGCTGAGGGCCATGTCTGGATACATGGCCTGCTGAGGCTAAGGTCTGTGTTGCTATACATGGTCCCTGTAACCATCAAAGACCATGCGGATATCTGGGGTCTGGGCTGCCACCTGGGGCCATGTCACTGTCTGTCCAAGGGCCATGCTGTCACTGGGGCCATGTCAATCTGAGTGGAATGAGCTACCACCTGGACCATGGTGACTTCCAGGCCCAACTGCCAAGGACCATGTCTGAGTCCAGCTAGGATCTGAAGTCTGGGACACCAAGGGCCTTGCAGTTGCCTGGGTTCTTGTCAGTCACTTGAGACCATGATGGTGACTGAGAGCCATGCTGCCACTGGGGCCACACTGATTTGGGTGACCTGAACTGCCACAGAAGCCATGGTGACATCTGGGCCCCAGCTGCCGTGAGGGCCATGTCTGGGTTCATGGTCCTGCTGCATATGAGGGCCTGTGTTGATATCTGTGACCCATTTCCACGGGAGGGGGGGCATAAAAACCATGCAAGATGAGATCCAAGGGTTGGGCTGAGCCCCTTGCTGGATACTGCAGCAAGAGTTCTGGCCCCGATCCTCATGGGAGAACTGGCCCACTGCATTCAGAAGAGATGGCCCCAGCCCTCACCATGGGTGTGGGAGAGCTGGCCCTGATGGTGTGGGCTTTGGAGAGTTGGCTCCACTCTGCACCTGACAGGGGCAGCCACAGCAGCCAGGTCTGACCAGTTCAACTAGTACCTAGGCCCACATCAAGAGCCTTGGGTTGGCCCACCCTAACCCTGATGGAGCCGGTGAAGGGACTGATCCTGTGGAATGATATCCATAGGATGTCCATGACTTGGGATGGTCACAGGATATCCCAGAGCAGTTGTGGTGACTGGTGCAGTGATGGTGATTCCAGAAGCCATAGGCCTTGAACCAGACCAACCACTCAAAGAAAGGGACATTTGCAAGGAAAGCTGATAGGTGTGTACCACGTGACACACCTCAGCTCCCAGTACCACTGAGACAAGTAAAGAAGTGTCGGAGAGCTGGAAAAGATTTTTTTCTTTGTTTGTTTTGTTTTGGTTTTAAATTTTAATTTTCTTTTTCAGGAGGGTGCTGCAAGGGTGAAGGGCAGATATGGAGGGACTGGGAAACAAGCAGCAGAATTGGAGTTCATGATGTGAAATTCCCTAAGAATCAATAAAGAAGTTAGGCTAAGATAAAAAAAAACCTCAATCTACAGGATAAAGACTATCTAGGATAGTTCAGAAAGCCCTTAAGTTAGCTTCCATGGTCTTGTATTCAGAGGCTGCCATATTTTCATAAATGAGTAAAGAAAGTGAAATGACTCATGCATGTCCACCATAAGTTTAAGGTGAGCTTCCTCTAAAATAAAAAAGCAATTAAAATACAAAAACTTGGTAAGGTCAATAAAACTGAAATGTAAATGAACAGAGAAGAATTTCTTTTAAAAAATGTTAAGATTTATTTTTATTTTCATTTATGTGTACATGAATATGAGAGCATGGCCTGTGTATGCAATCCTCACATGTGTGTGCAATCCTCCCATGTGTGTGCAATCCTCACAGAGTCCAGAATAGGATTTGGACCCCTTGGAGTAGTCTCAAAGTCTTCCTCTTAGCAACCTGCCTATAATTTTTATGGTTTTGCTCATGTGTACTCAGGGTGAGGCATCTCAAGTTGCAAAACACTTAGTGACAACATTAACTAAACATAATATTGCTCCAAATAGTTTAAAACAAATTCTTCGATCTGTTACCAGGAGCTGTTCATTAGAATAAAAGCTGGTGGTTTCTAAAATAGATGGGGGATTGTCTAGCATGCATTCAGTCTCCAGAACCAAAAAGAAAAAAAAAGTCACAAACCTCCTAGGAGATGCAGAGTCCAGAGAAACTTGGGGTTTCTCCCCCTTAGAAGTTTGGTATGTTCAAGATTCTACTGTCTTAAAAAAAAAAAGCCAGTTTCTCCAGGTTTGAGAAGTTGGGCTTGGTGGAAAGGGAAAACAGATGTAGTGGCCTGAGGATGGGAAGACTAGTCAACTCACTTGGCCACAGCAAGAGTGGCCAACTGAGACTGGGACTTTGATCAACTTTTCTTCTGCAATCCTAAAGACATGGGACCTCCACCCACTGAAACCCACAGACCCAGATTAATCACAGAGCGGGAGGAAGGCGAAGAGCAGAGAGCCAAGTTTGTTTCAGTCTTGTTTTTACAGAGAGCTAGGAGGGGCAGAAACTAAAAGGCTTATGCAGGCACATCAACCTTTGGTATGGATGAATGACGCCATCATGAACAAAGGGCATGCTCAAGCACCTTGCAATCCAGTCACCAGAAATGTTCATAATACTTTAAGTGTCACAATTTTGTGTTGGACGGTGTTCATAGCTGTCTTGGCCATGTATGGTGGGAAGCAGCCTACAGGCCACAGGTTAGATACTCCTGATGGAAGAATTTGGGGAAAAAAAAGTCACTAGCCAAATGCATATTTTTTTCTATTATGAGTAGTCTTAAGATTTTCCAACTCCTAAAGAAAAAAAATCCCTCGGTCTAGTATAGACAAGACAGTATAGGTTTTCTCCCTGATCCTCCCAGTTAAGTATACATGTAAACCATGGAAAGAAACATCAGAGGCAAAGAGAACTCTAGGATACAAAGATTAAGATGAACTGGGATGGGATCCAAGAACTAGAGGAACACCATAGTATCAGGGCATCTCACAACCCAAGGCACACAAAATAGGCTGACCCAGGCCCAGAGTTTCTAGATGCCCAACATAGCAGGAACAGGCAGCCCAGGAAGCCCAGGCAGGCTCACTCCTTTCCTCCTCTCACCCCATATCCTACAGGAATCCTTCAGATAATACCAGGAAGCCAGTGCAGTAGCTCCCCTACACTTGCTCCTGTGGAGTTTGCTGTCTCAGGTCTGCTCTGGCCTAGGTCACTGGCTCAGTTTCGGAGCCAGTGTAATAGCAAAGGGAAGAGTCATGATCACTTTTCAGTAAGAAGACTGAGCAGGGAATGCACTATCCCCACGCAATAGGTTTAAAACTCTTTAGTCTCAATGGGAAAGCAGATGAGGGGTCTTAACAGCAAAGGGCTCCATTTGAGGTGCTGCGCCTGGTGGGGGAAGGGCATCAGAAGTGTTGGACGGTAAGAAATCTACTTGTCTGTCCCTTCTTACACAGGAGGCATCAGAAAGTCCTGCCCAGATCCTACCAGGTGACACCTAGCAGAGACTGGTGAAAGCTTACTAGATTCCAATACACCAAGCAGACCAAGGTAGCAGCAGAGTCCCAGAAAATCATGTCCTCAGTGAAATCCAATACATTACGACTTATATGCTAAAAGTAACAGGGATAAAAGTCTGCTAAAAGGTAATGTTAACTATGACTGTGAGTCTCCTAACATGCTAGCCAAGTGTCCAGGATTCAGTGAAAATTCACTCATAAAATGAAACCTTGGAAAAATCACAACTTGGTGGAGAAATGACAAACAATGCAGAGAAACAGATGAAGGAATAATTAATAATATTTCAAAGCAGCCATTATAAGAATGCTTCAACAAATAATTTCAAATTCTTTATAAACAATTGAAAGTACAGCAAAGCTCAGCAAATTTAAAATCATTTTATTTTTTTTAAAGTGGAAATTAAAAAAAAACAGTGATGAAAATTAGCTTAATGGGTCCAATAGCAAAGCGGCAATAACAGAAAAATAGTGCTGTAGAATTCACTCGATCTGAACAACAGAGAAAAAAGGCTGAAATTGAGTGAAAAGCAGAGCCTCAGGACTTGGGATAGGGTGAATTTGTCATCTGAAACCACGGGCTCCCAGGGAAATGGGTCACTTTCTACACAAGAGACATGGTCTTCAAATTCTTTATTCAGAAAAACTAACTCTTAGAGATGCAGGGGAAATAAAGACATTATCAGATAAAGGGATAGGACTTGCTAGTAGACCTATCCTTATCGGAACAGCTTTAAAGATAATCTTTTTCCAAACAGGAAGAAGTGGTGCAAAAAGGAATCTTTAGAACATCCAGTAAAAGAAAAGAGATCAGAGGGAGTGGAAATGTGGACACTTCTATAGATGGCCACTCATGAGCGCTACAGGACAGACGACTAGAACAAGCATTTAAACACCACCAGATGCACCAGACAAAATATTTAAAAACGAGGAAGGTAAAGAAGCAATGCTACCAGCATTGGCTTGTTATGATAAATACCATCTGTTTGTCTATGTATCTGTAATAACAGGAGGGCAATTTGGAGCTATAAGCAACCAAAGACTACAGGGAAGGGGAGAAGGGGTGAGGGAGTCCTAGTCCTCAGTGGTTTAACCACATGCACGTTGCTCCCCAGCAAGCGAATAAGCCCTGCCCATACTCATGCAGACGATCGCAATTAGATGCAGTGGGTCACAAAAATATACCTCTGAAGACTTGAAAACAGGATGGGAACCTGGGAAGCAGGGATTCTGTTGGAGGCAAATAAGAGGGATAATGGTGGGATAAACTACTCAAAGAACACTATGTATGTATGGAATTGTGAAAAAAATTAATAAAAATTTAAAAGAGAGCAACAAATAAGAAAACTATGCAAGAAGATATACTAAAAATAAATTAAAGTGCAATTCTATAAGCCCAAATGTTTATTTGGAATTCTGTTCATTAGGTGATTCGATATAAATAAAAGCAGAAAGTCATCCAGGAGACTGTGAAGCTGGTCCAGGGCAGGCAGCTCAGTCAAGAAAATGTTTGCCAAGCACAAAGACCTGGGTTTGATCCCTAAAATATACAGCTCAAAACAAAACAAGCACATTGGCACTATAAAGGAAGCCTATGCTACTCTGGGACAAACCCAATTCTAACTAGGAATGTAGGTTACTAGAACTTTCTGAGCTCCAGCATACCACCTTCCAAGAAGGAGTGATTGTGAAGTTAAGACAATCTCCAGAACTAATCACGTCAACTCTTCCAAACCTCTCTTCAAAATCCATCCCACATTGTTGGATGTGATGCACAGATGTCTGAAAATGGACCAAAACCCACAGAATCCAGTTCTTCATGCAAGTATACTATTGCATGATACACTCAGTGCTCTCAGGGGTCCCAAAGAATTGAGGAGAGATCTGGAGGACTATGTAACAGACTCACTGGTACATGGACCATTTTCACCCAGATGGATGCTCCTTTCTTACTGGCAGAGGAAAGAATGAGACAGTGAGCTACCTCCTGCTGCTCACTTAGCCCCCACCTTTAGATCCACCCTGAAATCCACAAGTAAAGGAACTGAAAACTGGCTGATGCTGACTGTGGTACACCTACTCAACACACCTTCAACTTTTCTTCAGTTCATTCTTCTACCTACCCCATCTGCAGAGGTCAAAGATTATTTGCCTTTGGGAAGTCAGGGGTCATCATGGAGAGCTTCACACAGTAGGCAAAGAAAAGCATTTGAAACAAAAACAGGTCACCACTGTGTTTTGTAAATAAGTTTGGACACCTTGGTTTTACTATGACATATTAAGGTCTTTCTTTTTAATTCACAGAATGAAGGATTCAAAAGACTGTGTTTTTCCCCCCATCTCTGTTTTCTATAGCAAAATGGAATTCTATTTCCTAGATAGAAGCAGATGGAATGCCTCAGGATTGCACCCAGCTTAGTGGTTAAGCATCAGGCTTTGGTGTCAGATGTGCCTGGGCTAGAATGTCCCAGCTTGTGTACTTGTTGGCAGTGTCCCAGCTTACCACCCTGGGCCTCAGTTTCTTCATTTATAAAAGCACATGACAACCCCCACTTTGAAGGATTGCTAGCAGAACCAAATGGACTTATACATTTAAAGTACTTGGCACAAGAAACACATTCCACAGTAGCTGTTCTAATCCAGGAAAAGCCTTTTGCAAGAAACTGTTATCAGAGGCAGCAAGGCATTAGATAAAATTTCAGGAAGTCAGCTCAGCGAGGATCAGGGAACAAAAAGAGACATCAAGTTCTAGAGAGCTGACAGATGTCACCACTGGAGCCAAAGTTCTCCTGTGCTTATGTTTGGGACCTGAAGATGGGGAGACTCTCAGATCAGATCAAACACACTGCTACATTCCATGATGGGCGAGTGTCAACCCTTTCCACTCATGGTATAATGTGTTCCATTAACTGGGTAAGCTCCACGTCTGTGTGTGTGTGTGTGTGTGTGTGTACATGCGTGTGAGCATGCTATAAACAGGACACGAGTGCTTTCTTCCAAAGCTTATTTCAAGCTGTGTACTCTTTTTCCAAGTAGCAAACTTCTGGGTGAAGTCAGGCAATGACTAGGAACACCATCATCACCACATTCTAGCCTGTGTTAGAGACCAAGCTTCTTTGTTCCTTGTAAACATCAACCCAACATTTGCCAACATGGCTGCCTTGAAAATTAAAAGTACACATTCCTATCATTCTGCGGTAGGGCTTTTTTTTTCATATTTAAATATTTTTCTTGGGTTGATTCTCACCATGAGGAGAATGAAAGGCTTCACAACAACACAGCTCTTGGAGGAGATAACCCACCATCAAAGACCTTTGCAAATGCTTTTCCCACCATGTCTCTTCCAGGAAAAACTCTTTGAATGAAAATGCTTATCTGTATAAAATGCACAAATATGCTCAGCAAAAACAACAACAAAAAAGCCTAAATAACAAATATATTCTATGAAATTTGTGAATTATGCATCTAATCAAGACCCGAAGTTTTAATAGTGACCTTAGATATATTTTTAAGAGTCAACTAAATGGATGAAGGAAATGTATGTCTAAGAACTATGATATAAAGAAAGATTTTATGGATAAGCAATAGTTTTCTGGTGTAGGAGGTCCTTCTGTCTATGTGTTGCTTTCATTGGTTAATAAAGAAACTGCCTTGGCCTGTTGATAGGGCAGAGCTTAGGTAGGTGGGGAAGACGGAACTAAATGCTGGGAAGAAGAGATGGAGAGAGGTCATGGATCCTCTGCCTGAGACAGATGCTGGTTAGAATCTTTGCCAGTAAGGCACTGCCAAGTGGCGATACACAGAATAGAAATTGGTTAAATTAATGTAAGACTTAGCCAATAAGAAGCTAGATCTAATGGGCTAAGCAATGATCTAATTAATACAGTTTCTGTGTGTTTATTTTGGTGCTAAGCTAGCCTGGTGGCCGGGATGAACAAGTGGCCTCCCCCTGCAACAGTTATCCAAAAATCTAAAATTAACAATGAAACCCTATCTATGAATGCCTATGCATTTTCTGATATCGTCATGCATTTACCTTATCACAAAAGTTAGTACAAATCTAGAAATATTAAGAATTGCACTACTCATGCTATTTTAACAAACAGGAAGAGATAACAATGGATCTGAATAAAGTACTAAATTGTAAAGAATCTGATAGCTGATTCCACATTTCAGTTATCATGAATTCTGTTGCTGGAAACCCTGGACATACACACACATATGCATCAAGGAATACCATACAGCCACAACAACCATGGGTCGCTAACAGTTACAGCAGCATGCCTAGAAATGGAAATTATGCCGACTTAAATAAGGGAGTAAACTGTGAGTCTCACACTTTATCTCACTTACAGACAGGAAAAAGTTGATCCTATAAAATAATAGCCTGGAGAAGGAGTCATTAAGGACTGGGAGGAGCAGTTGCAGAGGACAAAGATTAAAAATAAGTTAAACACACAGCATTGAACACAGAGGAAGGGTTGGTTCTGGGGTCCCATGCACAGCAGGGAAATGCTAGTCTATTGACAACAATATGGCATATTTCATATAACTGGGATATAAACAGAAATAAGTGAATTTTTGAAGATGGATTTAATTATTATATATTATACGTGTACTGAGTCATGTAAATTACACTTCATGTGTATAAACAGGATGCCTCGATTTTAAGTCAGGAATTTGCATTACTGAAGACAGAGATCAACCCAAACCTAACCCAACAGCTGAGTCTCTCATCATGTTCTTGGACCTGAGAAGTGTATTTTTCATCTAAGCACATTTTTGGAACTTTTTTCCATTTAAACTAGAAATTAATAACTGTTAACTTAAATTACTTATTTAAATATTTAGAGATGGTAAGCTAATTAAAATATTTTAACTTTTATAATTTTTAGAACATTGATTTAGATAAATCTGTAATAAATTATTAATCCTTAATGGAACTTTTAGTAAACTCCTTTTTTACATGGTTATTTCACTGAGACAATATAAACAAACTGAGTTATAACGGCTTTGATTTTAAAATATTAAATCAGAAAATTCTGAGTTAAATTAATGACATCATATCTTTAAAAGAAAGCTAAACAAATTATAAAGTAAAATGATAGCTTGAAAGAAAAAATGGATTTTAATAAATACATTGAATAAGGCACTCTAATCTCTTGGAAAGAGATTCATGAGGCAGTGCAATTAACTAGACATTATAAAGGAATGCTTTTTTTTCTCTGTAGACAAAAACACTCATATGAGTACAGCTTCCCAGAAGGCCTTGCAAACTCTAAGGGACAGCCTCTAGGGGTGCTGGCAAAGCCATCCACAAAACCATGCTAAAGGAAAAGGGAAACATGCCTAGTACGGTTTGGAGATGTGTGTTCTTGTAGAAAGCATGCCTAGTACGGTTTGGACATATGTGTTCTTATAGAAAGCATGCCTGGTACGGTTTGGACATGTGTGTTCTTGTAGAAAGCATGCCTAGTACGGTTTGGACATGTGTGCTCCCATAGATAACATGCCTAGTGCCATTAGGACATGAGTGTTCCCATAGAAAGCACACGTGTTGCAGACTTATGCCCCAGGTGTTGGATCCAGTGGTTGAGAGGTGACAGATCAAGAGGACTCTGACCTGACTGACAGATGAACTCACTGATTGATTTATCAGATGGTGGCATCACAGGGAACAGCAGGAAGCAGGAGGTGGGGTCTGCCCCAAGAAGCAAGTCAGCAGGGTGTGACTCTGAAAGTAGACCTTGTCAGGCCTGACCCAAGATGCTCCCTGCTTCTCTCTGCTTCCTGGATGCCATGAAATGAGTGGCTTCTAACACACCCTTCCACCACTTCCTCATCACTGGCTCAGACATACAGAGCCAACAACGATGTGCCAATTATCTCTGAAATTATTAGCTAAATTAATTTCCCCCCTTAAGTTTTTGCCTCAGATATCTTATTACTGTGGTGAACAGTTATTTAACATATTTAGCATTCTTTGAGAGGAGTTGGTATCCTCACACGTGACAAGGACACCTTTGTTTCCATTTCAGAGAGGACAAGAGAATTTCCAATCAGAGAGTAAAAGTTTGGAAGTACCTACATCTTCTTTCATCTTCCTCATGTTTTTATTATTTTCTGTTTTTCAGTTGAGATCTGCATGAATACTTACAATAAACAGAAAGGCGAAGGGTGTGCTTTATTGAGTCATGAAGAAGAAAGGCAACAGCCCACTGAAAATCTACAGGGCAGGAAACCTCTAGTGATGAAGGAAGTTGAGAGGCTGTGGAAGGGAGAAACAAAAGCAGGAGCGCAATGCAGACACAAAGGCATAAATCATGGCTCTTAAACAATAATAGAAGCTGGAGAGAAAACCACAGCTTCTTTATACACACACCCAGCACTTGACCACCCAGAAGACCAAGTCACTTCACCATGACCCTTACCACAAAAGTGACCAGAACTACCCAGCACAGAGCTGTGCTGAACCTGGGAGCTCGAGTATTACTAGAACTTTCCATTCCTAAAGGCTCTTTCTCTTCACAAATGCAGAGGTCTCATTCCTGACTCGGAGAAAGAACGTCAAACTGTTAAAAAAGAAACTCTTGCCTTTTAATGAACACACACACTCACACGCACTTAATATATAAAGAGATTTATTATAAGGCAAAGATCTTTTGCCAACTACTGAGTTCTCATTTAATTACTTTTTTTTCTCATTTTAGAAACAGAAGAGGAAACATAAAGGACAGTTTCCTTTTACCATAAAACCCATCCTTAGACATTGGCTATTCACAAAACATTGAGATTTCATAATGGAGTCAGTGTTTGGCTATTCAACTGTGCATTAGCCTACAGAAGATGGCACAATCTAAATTGGAACCAACTTTAAAATCCAGTCCCATGTTTCTTAGAGAAGACTATCAAACAACGGGTTTCTTCATGGTTTCACTGTATGCAGGCAGAAGGGCTCAACGTTCCATTTTAAACACCACCAGGACTCTCTGTCCTTCCTTATTCACCACCCCGCCACACCCAATGAAAAAGTTCACTCTCAGTTCACAGGATGCTAAATTATGCCTCTCTTGGGACAGCTGGGATGAGTGAAAGATCTCAGAAAAAAAGAGCAAATGGGAAACCAGGGACGGTCATATGGTCAACCTCAGGTAGTTCAGCACAGGAAGGTGGTAGGGAGGCTGGTGGACACTGACTGAGGATTCCATTGTCATTTACTCTTCCACAAACACCTGAAGATGAGATGTCTATGCTATTTCCAAGGTGAAGAATCTAAAACTAAAATGCTAAAATAAGGCCACTCATCTCACTACCATGCCAGCAGAAGTTTGTTTAAATCTAGATTTTCTTTTACATCCTCTGACTTATATGTACTAAATTCCTTCTCTCTATATATTTATCTATCTACATTTTTCATCTCTATCATCTATCTGCATATGTATCTATAGCTATATAAGTGCTGAACTGTGTTACAATCTATTTATCTATCATCTATCTATCTATCTATCTATCTATCTATCTATCTAT
>LOEQ01000758.1:400884-424233 GCA_001685075.1 Bramus lutescens | reverse complement strand
TTAATTAACCAATGAAAGCAACAGATAGATAGAAGACACTCCTACATCATATAGCTTTATAATGGAAGTGTTTAACTGTGTTACAATCTATCATCTATCTTATCTGCATACACATCTATAGCTCTATAATGGAAATGTTGCATTGTGTTGTAACAGACTCTGAGAATGAAGGGAGTCATGGCCCTCATCTGTGTACCCCCTGATGAATACACCAGGCTCCAGAGGATAATTTCGATCCCATGGTCACACAGATGTCCTGATCAAACCAAGAGGGACACAGTTAAAAAGCTATGAATGCGGAGAAGAGATTAGTAGGAAGGAGGTGGACAGAGGAAGCAGAGAAAGAAGAGGTATGGATGAGAGCAGCTAGGATGCATGATATACATGTACAAAATTGTCAAAAGAACAACCTTAATTAGTAAAAAAGCAAATAAGGAATATATAGACTTTTAGAGCAACTGACAGATTCAGTGTAGATTTCTGAAGAAGCCGGTTACCATGTCAGTATCAAGCCCTACAATAAAGTCAGAAAGGTTACCAAATGAAAGTCAACATCAATCTACCATTCTGCATGGTGACATTTGACTGATTCTAAAAGTTTCCCAGTAAAAAGTTTACAAACACATTAACAGATGGTACTAAATGTAAGTGTGCGTATGTATTTATTATGGAATTATAATGTAATTACATCATTTCCCTCTTCCCCTTCCTCTTTCCAAACCCTCCCATATACCCCTCCTTGCTCGTTCAAATTTATGGCCTCTTTTTTCATTAATTGTTGATATATATATATATATATATGTTTCTATAAATACCTATAAATTCTTAAATACATAAACACAGCCTGCTCAGTCTTTATAATGTTACTCTTATATATGTTTTTAGGGATGGAAATTTGGTATTGCAAAATCAATTGGTGTCCTTTTCTTTGGGGAAGGATATCTTAATAAATGTGTCCATTATTGTCTTTAGATATACAAACCTCTGTCCTACAGCACAGAATGGAGACAAGCTTATAATATGTTTAAGGAATAATAAATCCATTGTAGATGGAGCAGAATAGGTGAGTGGAACAGTCTGGCTTAAGGCTGAAGGGCAGACTGCAGTAGGATTTTGGAAGGGTGGCAATGCTGGAGTTCAGCTTTCTTACGCAGTGGGCATCCATTTAAAAAGACCTGTGAGGAGGCTCAAAGGATTGCTCTGGAGGGTGAAGCACAGGATGGGATGCTGAAAGCAGAGAGAATGGCTAGGTAGTTTAACTGGGCACCTGCAGCATCCCTCCACAGAAAGAAAGACACATCATCATCATCATCATCACTGTCATCATCATCATCATCATCATCATCACCATCACCATCATAATAATTAAATCATCATCATCATCATCATATTATCATCATCATCACCATCATAATCATCATATCATCATCATATCATCATCACCATCACCATTTTCATATCATCATCATCATCATATTATCATCATCATCATCACCATCACCATCATCACCATCATATCATCATCATCATATCATCATCACCATCACCATTTTCATATCATTATCATCATCATATTATCATCATCATCACCATCACCATCATCACCATCATATCATCATCATTATATCATCATCATCATATCATCATCATCATCATATCATCATCATCACCATCATCATCATCCCTATCATCATATCATCATCATCATCATCACCATCATATCATCATCATCATCATCATTTCATCATCATATCATCATCATCACCATCATCATCATCCCTATCATCATATCATCATCATCATATCATCATCACCATCACCATCATCACCATCATATCATCATCATCATATCATTATCATCATATCATTATCATCATAACCATCATCATATCATCATCATCATATCATCATCATCATCACCATCATCATCCCTATCATCATATCATCATCATCATTATCATCATCATCATATTATCTTCATCATCACCATCACCATCATCACCATCATATCATCATCATCATATCACCATCATATCATCATCACCATCACCATCATCATCACCATCATATCATCATCATCATCACCATCATCATCACCATCATCATATCATCATCATGTCATCATCATCATCATATCATCATCATCATAACCATCATATCATCATCATCATCACCATCATCATCATAACCATCATATCATCATCATCATCATCACCATCATCATATCATCATCATCATCACCATCATCATCATAACCATCATATCATCATCATCATCATCATCACCATCATCATCATCACCATCATATCATCATCATCATCATATCATCATCATCATTATCATCATCAATTTATTAACATCTTAGGTTCAGGCTTGAGAAGTGCTACTTAATTCCCTTTACCTTCAGCAGGAGACATGGGACAAAAGGTGTTTCCTTTTAGGACATGACTTTTTCCCCTTGATTATTTCTCCAAAAGTTGTCAGCCTCTGTGGGGTAGATCAGTTACCTAGGATGCAAGCTCCACACACCCAGGGATGGAGTTCTAACTGCAACCCCCAGTGCCTTCTTCCCATCTACATGATGTCTTTAGCATCGTGTCCCACAAGCTTCTCACCCCATCCTGCTTTCCTTCTTCCCCAGACATGGGACAGTCTTACCAAGAGTGACAGACATTGATACCTACGTGGAAAGTAATTAAGAAAGTATGTAAGAAAAGATCGCTCATCTCCTTCCGCTTCCTGTTTTCTGTAAGACCCAGAAGCGGGTTGGGGGAGGGTAGGGGATGAAGGGTGGGGAGTGGGAGGTGTCTTGTTTTATTTTGCTTGCTGAGATGGTACTTCTTGGTTTCAAAAAAGAAATGTTTTGGTTCTCAGGCTGATCCCATCCTTAACAATGAGAACAGAACCTAGCCACCTGGCTTGCCCAGTAAGTTGAGGAACACACAAATCTCACAAACTGAAAAACAAAACAAAAACAAAACAGGACAAAAACAAATCTTTGGGGATGACAAGCATTCCTTTGTTCAAGCTTGCACTTAGTAATATAAAAGTCACTGACTGAACAGGCTGACTTTGGACTCAGGGAGTCTTTAAATTCACTATAAAATTACACCCTTGAACTGTGCTTATGATTTGATGCTTTTTCTTTGTTTTATCTTGAAAATACTAGTGTAAAAATGAAATATATAAAAATTTATCTATAATACTACCTATGGAGTCTGACCTGTGAACATCCTGTACCAAATGTATACATAGTATGAACACACACATGAACATACCCATACACACATACACATACAATTGCACATATCTTTAAATGTATTTTCCTTAAAACAAACTTTTAATGGTACAAAGAAGTAAAAAAAAGTTAAAAACAGTTTAAACTCTTCAGATGTGCATTTTCATTCTTATCAGCAGTAAAGAAACAGCAACTGACTTCTTAAAAAAGAGAAATTGGGGCTTGATGAGGCAAGATGGCTGAGTGGGTGAGGGTGCTTGCTGCTTAGCCTGACAGCCTGAGTTCAGTCTCAGAGAACCAGCTCTTGACAGTTGTCCCTTACCTCCACACACACACAGTGACAGCCATCCCCACAGTCAGGAAGTAAATGTAATAAACTGTTATGCATCGCAAGCTTATCTTCTTTTACTTTTTCCTGCTTAGTTTTGAGCATCTGACCTCATAACTTCATAAGTTACCAAATTGTCAACATTAAAGTCACGATTAAACAGCAATACCAGCAAGCAAAAGACAAACAGCTCTGCCCAGAGAGGTAGGACTTTCTGATCAGAAGTCAGGCTTCAGACTTAATAAAGGAAACGGCACTGGGTGCAACATCAATTCTATTTCTGTCCCCCCCTGACCGACACACATGTCCATTGAGACCTATGGAAACAGGATTCTCTCTACTTTACAAATGAGGAAACTTATATGCTTATATTTTGCATTTCTGCATTTTTTAAAGAAATGGCATTTTATATGATTACTTTATAACCAGGACTAAGCGAGAGAATAATAAGTAAGTACTGCATACAGACTCTGTAACTCAACCATGAGGCCCCAAGCTAGGGGACACCCATTATTAAAAGTTGGTGACCCTTGGCCTGCCTCAAAGTCCATTCTCCTCTCTTTGTAGTTGAGGTATAAAAGTTCTCTAATGAGGCAGATGTGTCTTAAGCTCCTAGAGGATTAGGGAATGCTAATTACCCACCCTCTGACTGCAGCCACTTCAACCATTTTTCACACAGTGAGATATACATTTTTTTTTTAGTCTGTCCAGATTTCCAGAAAGACAATTGGAAAATATAACTTGAAGAAAACTTAGTAAGACACATAGTAAACTCAAGATTTTACTCTTTCAAATTAGGTAAAATAAAGATGCGGTTGGCTTTCTCTCTCTTTGAAAGCTGTTGTCAGCGATGTTACTAGGTATAGCCGAGGAAACAGACACACAGAAGCCATTCCTTCTCACAGATGCACAGATAACAAACTGCCCAAGAATGTGGGTACCAGAAGAACCAGTTATGCTTAGATTGTAGTAACTGCAGGAAAAGATATCTCTGTCTGACCCCCTGCTACTCTATTATATTTATTTTCCCTTTCCTTCCTTTGCCTTGGTAATTAATTACATGTTTGTGTGCACATGCATTTATCTGTGATGCTGCAGAGAGGCCAGAAGATGGTGTGGTGGTTACCCTCCTCTATGAGCCTGTAGCCATTCCTTTGCTGGGGAGTCTCTCTCTGAACTGGGAGTACACTTTTTCCTGGCTAGGATGGAAGTCAGCAGGTCCCAGTAGTTCTCTTGACTCTGCCTGACTCAGAGCTGGCGCTACAGACATGTGTCAGATGCCTGACTCGTTCTATGGATGCTGGGATCTTGATGCTGCTTCTCATAATAACAAAGCAAATATTCTTAACTGCTGAGCCATCTCCAGCTCCCTTTGTCCTCTGAACTACACACAGACACACACACATACATATACATACATACATACACACATTATATATATATATATATGTTTTAACAGGTAGACTAAGATCTGTCACCCATAGCCAGGCTGCAGACATGCAGATTACACTGTGACCCCAGCATTGCAGTGCTGGCTTACCTGCAAGGTAACAATTGCATCATGTTGTGTGTTCGCAAGCCACTGTGCTCAGGAAGTGAGTATCAGCTGTAGGACTTTGAACTATCCTTGTCATGAATGAGCCAAGGTCAGAGATGTGGCATTTCAAAAATCAACACTCAGAGAGGGAGAAGGAAGTACCAGACAAGAATGAGAGATAGGAGCTCAGAGAAGCAACGCCTTAGTAGCAAGAGAAGGGGAAATGCGCTAAGAATTGCATTCTTTAAGGGAAGACACATATTCTTGGTGCTGAATGTGAAACAACAGCAACAAAACCAGCATGAATTCAAATAGGTTTCATCCCATGTTTTCAATATAGGATAATACTTCTTTTTGAAATACCTTGGTTGAAAAGCTACTTTTTCTTCTGCAATACTCAAACACACTGAACATCGTGGTGGAAACATCTAAGATGACGTGACTTCCCACCCTGCCTAGTTCCTCCGTCCCACAGATGTGAGTAGACGTATAACGATGATGATGATGATGATGATGATGCTTGGTTTAGTTTTATTTCTCTTGTGGTTTCTTGGAACCTGAACCTCAATCTCACACATGCTTATAATTTGTTTTCCACAAATAGAATATGGCACCGTCTCCAGGCTGTCACGTCCTTGAGTAGGCTCTGTTAAATTCAAAGATGAAGGGGTTTTGCTGACGTCATTAAATTTACTTTAAGATGATCAATGGGGAGATTAATCCTAAGTAAACTGGATCTAATTAGTGAGTATACTGGAAGACAGGCTAAGGTCAGAAACTGGAAGCATCAGAGATGGACCCCTGTCCTGACCTTTTAAAAGAAAGCTGCCATAACTGTACAGACACAAGGAAACTGATTCCGCTAACAAGCTAAGCAAACTGGCAATGGGCTCCCTGTCAGGTCTCCGCAAGAGAATGTAGCTCAGCCAGTGTGTGGACTTCAGCTAGCAATCCCTGAGTCCTAAATCCAGCTAAAACAAATCTTAACTCCTAACCTATAGAAAGCAGGCAATACTAGATAGTTACTTTGAAAACCTATAAATTTGGAGTGATTTGTTGTACAGCATGGAAAACCAATGCAACATCTAAAAACAATGAGGGTCGATTTACATGAGAATTGTCTTCTATTAACTAAGAAAGAAAATGAATATCTGTAACCTCAAAATCCCTTCTCAACTTCTCACATGACACTTGGCCAAGCTCT
The DNA here is from genome assembly GCA_001685075.1 of Bramus lutescens. Lineage (NCBI taxonomy): Eukaryota > Metazoa > Chordata > Mammalia > Rodentia > Cricetidae > Bramus > Bramus lutescens. The sequence continues at coordinate 417,926 of LOEQ01000758.1, read as the reverse complement.
CTCACAAGTGTGCTACTGGTAGTTAACTGACATGGCTGCCTCCATTCCTGAGGTGCTGCACTGAAGAACCAGGGTCAGTCAGAGAACATCCGTGCTTGCTCATCCAGAGACACCTGCCTCAATCAGCCAGACAATGTCCAGCCTGGCTAGTCNCTGTAGCTTCCACAGCTTTTCAGTCGGTCACATTTTTAGGTTGTGAGTGAGTGACTCAGCATAATAACAATCTAAAGCCACCATTCCAGTAACTCAAGTCAAGGCCTCCGACCGCAATTGATCAAAAGATTGGCTCTCCTTATTGGCTCTGCTCTTCACCAACAGGCACACGACCAGGACCAAAAACTTCCTAACAGGCCTGAGTGGAAGAGGCACTGTTCCATTCCCTTTTTAACACAGAGACCAAAACACGGTCTATGGCCAAGCTATTCAGCTGAGCCCCTGCTCTGTAATAGCATGTTCCCTGTGCTCTGCACAAAATTACACCCTGACGATGTCTTTCCATGCGGCTGTGCCCAGAAAGCGGTCAGGAAGCAGCAGCATGCGCGTGGGTGATGGACAAGGCATGTGACCATTTAGAGGAAAGGAGAAACGGGGAATGGTTTTCCGTTTTTCAGAATCATTTGTCTGCCCATTGGAAACCAAGCTTCGATATTCTTCTTTTATACTTTCCCAAAGTGTGAATACAATGCTTTTGATATGCAGCCCAATCAGGGTCCGCAAAAATTGTTTGCTTTTAATAGAAAAGACTGGCATTTTCTTCCAATGGCCTTAATTCTTAAACACCAAGTCACAGTAACACTCGGAGGTGCCAGACAAAACAGAATAACAAATTTTTATAGCTTAGAACAATTAAAAAATAAACATCTTATTTTGCTTTTTTGGTTTCTTTCTTTCCTTCCTCTTACATTTAGAACTTCTGAAACAATGAAGCCAGTAGCACAGCAAGTAAGAAGCAACCCACACAAGCCGACAATGTGGTCAGGTAAATGTTAAATTATCTTTAGCCTTCCACACAGTCTCTTGGAGCCTTGGGGATTTTCACTTGTTTGCTGGTTTTGATTTTTATTTTTTGTTGTTGTTCAATGTATGTGAAGTTTTGCCTACAAGTATATATGTGCATCATCCATGGAAGCCAGAAGAGGGCAACAGGTTCCCTGAACAGGAGATATAAATGGCTCAAGTTACCACATGAGAGCTGGGAACTGAACCAGGGTCTTTTGCAAGAGCAGCAACTGCTCTTAACCACTGAGCCATCTGTCCAGGGAGTCTCGGTTTGATCATCTCCAAAATGGCAATTTCTCAAGTATTATAAGAAATGGTGACATTTGACATCCACCCTCTGAGCTGCTAGTATGGGGTGGTTTCGGTTTCAGCATTAGACAGCAATGCTGATGACATCATTCCTTTGCCAACAGGAGGCCAGCTGAGATCCACAAGGGGAATCTGAATGAGATCAAAATGGAAACTCAGTGTGGAACGGGAAATGAAGATGGCAGAGTACTGCCTGAATCCAGATTTTAAGACAGTGTGTATACCCCAACAGGAAAGCTCAGAGCAGAGGAAAGAGATTTAAAACAACATTCTTTAAGTTATGTAGTTGTGTTTCATTTTATCAAACATTTACTACTTGATTAGGACCTATGTGCTTACTACACCGATTTACTCTTTTAAATGTAACTTGGAAGGATTTGGGGGTGGTGGGCAAAAGGGCACTGAAACATTGTTGAGCAGTAACAGCACTGCACTGACCAGGGACAGGAGCACCATCCAGGGATTAAATCTGCACTAAGAACACTTGACTGACCAGGGACAGAAGCATCATCCAGGGATTAAATCTGTACTGAGAACACTGAATTGACCAGGGATGGGAGCATCATCCAGGGATTAAATCTGTACTGAGAACACTGAATTGACCAGGGATGGGAGCATCATCCAGGGATTAAATCTGTACTGAGAACACTGAATTGACCAGGGATGGGAGCATCATCCAGGGATTAAATCTGCAGTAGGAACAATGGACTGACCAGGGATGGGACTATCATCCAGGGATTAAATCTGCACTAAGAACACTGGATGACCAGGGACAGGAGCATCATCCAGGGATTAAATCTGCACTAAGAACACTGCACTGACCATGGATGGGAGCATCATCCAGGGATTAAATCTACACTAAGAACATGGCACTGACCATGGATGGGAGCATCATCCAGGGGTTAATTTGCCTGGGAAGACAGTTCAGCGAAGGTTCTTCCAAGTGAACTGTGCATCTGCTCCCCAAATCTCAGGAACCTCTGACAGTGCCATGGTCCAGACCAGGGACACACATCCCAGGAAGCTGCAAAGCCATGACTGGTCCCTCCTTGAGGCTGAGCTTTCTCACAGTGTGATGGCCATCTCCCTCAGCAAAGAAAAGATGGGAATTCAGATTTCAGGGGAGAAATCAAGTCACTGGATGAAAGCATTGAGTTATGTGTTTTCTTTGTACTGACAGTCTCGGCATCTCACACAGTGACCGATCTCCTTTAAACCTCTTGAGGTTCAGCTCTACCGCTCATTCCACAGACAAGCTGAATACTATGCCCAAGTTGACTTCCTTGGTATGCAGTGCTGTGAGGATCAGGATCCAGGTTCTGGAAGAAGTAAGTTTAGACTTTATAGGGCACAACGTATTTCCAAGTGGGACACATATTTAAAACATGACCAGATGCATCCCTGTTTTTATTTATTCATTGTTTCTAAATCATTGCTGTGTCTATCCTTTTTTCAGGAGGGTGTTTGCTAATATTTATTCTCATGAATGATATTAGTTACAAAATAAGAATGTTAAGAAAAAGTAGTCATTTCATTTGGACTTAAAAGCGGCAAGACAACTTGTTCCTGTATGATAAGTATAGAAATTGACATGAATTTACACACAATCATTTAAGAATAGGTAGAAGAATTTATAATCTCACAGATAGTGCTTATATTCCATATTTATCTCAATTCTGTTTATACTAGCAAAGGGAAAAGAGGACAAATTTAAACAACCATTAAGTATGCAATATTCTATCATATTTATGTAATAAAATGTAGACAAGGAAGCATGTTTTCACAGATTCCCTAATGACATATGAAATGCTCCTCACTTTAAAAAAATCATTCAGAAAACTACATATATTACATGACTTCAGTTGTATTAAATAGCATCCAGAAATCTAAACAGTATACATGTTTTAATACTTGGATTTTCTATAAGAAATAAAATTCTAAATCATTTGAATGAGTTCATTGGTTTCCTTTTTTTTTTACAAATCAGTATGTACTCTAACTTTATAAATAACTGCTGTTGAAACAGCATTCGGTATTTAAAGGGGTAAAAGTGATCAATAGATTAGCTTAGACCCCAGTCCTTGCCTGTGTTTTCACAGCCATGTTAACAGGTCACTTCCATAGTTTCCTGAGGCCACCACTGACAGAGAGTCTCTCCCTTCCAGCGTCATCTGCACCTCTTCTAGGGTAGTTCCATCCCCGCTTGCCGTCCATGCCAATACTTGTTTATACAGAACACCATTGCTACGCCCCTGCAGGCTTGAGAATGGCGGGGCTCCATCTGCCTCATATACATCGCCGCAGACTGTCTCCCACTTCCTCTTATTCCTTACCCAGATTTCTAGAGGAGCAGGAGGCACTTGGATGTCTACCTTCCCCACTGGAAGAAATCATGTCCCTGGAGCTGAATAAGGTGTTCATGGTTGCAGTGCTCTTGATGGCGGAGAACAAACAGAATCAGATCCAGCAGATGGCCTTCCCAAACATATCAGCCCTAGATTTGGGACTGTGGTGGCTTGAATGAGAAGGCCCCATAAGAGCAGATATTTGAACACTTGGTCCCCAGTTGGTGGCCCTATTTGGGGAGGTGCTGCAGTCTTGCTGGAGAAAGTATAATGTCTTTGGGGGTGGGTTTTAAGCATTGCTTAAACTGCTTCCAGTTCCCGCTCTGCTTTGTGCTGAGGTTGAAGATATGGTCTCTCAGCTCCTGTTCCTCCCCACACCTGCCAGTTGCTGCCGCACCTCCCTGCTGTGATGGACTCTTATCCCTCTGTTGCAATAAGCCACAATAAGCTCTTTCTCACATAAGCTATCTTGGTAATGGTAATTTACCACAGCAACAGAAAAATAACTAATATACTGATATACACGTGTACACGTGTCTGTACATGTATACTCCACCTATCTGAAGTCTGACTCCTTTCTATATATATGCATGCATATTATAATACACAGATGCATATAGATCAAACACAAGTCACATTCTCTCTCGCATACACACACACATACACGTATCTATAATTGCTACAATATAGACAAATCAAACCTGGCTTTCAAAAAGGATACAAATATTATAATCCTTACAGTTCCATCCCAACACCAAACTGTCATGGTTCTACATTAGTTGGTAAAATGAGAGGTAGAAGATAATGCTGTAATGGATAGATAAAGAAATAACATGAAACTAATAGGATGATCCACATACAGAGCCCCTGGCTCCCAGGGAGTGGGAAGATGCTGCTCTTCATTACAGAGGCCTAGGAACGAAGCTACACTGCTCCAAAGAGCATTCTTGGAGAACAGTTTCAACCAACTGATGACGGATAGAGATGGCACCTTCATGTCTGTGAATCAGAGGGAAGGCGGGAGAAGGTCGTGTTCAGTGTGTACCAGGCACTGTGCCAAGCATCTGAACATCTCATTGCATTTCCCCATTTGTGGGACAGTGCTATAGTGGGTTGAATGAGAAATGTCCCCATAGGTACATGTATTTGAACATTGGTCTCAACCCAGTTCATGATGCTGTTTGGGAAGGCTATAGAACCGTTAGGAGGTAGAGCCTTGTCAGAGGAAGGATGTCCCTGGGGATGGGCTTTGAGGGCTTATCCCCACGTCTGCCTCCGCACTCCACCCCATCTCTGCTTCCTGAATGCAATGGGAGCCTCCAGGTTCTTGCTACCAGGCCTTCCCTGTGCAGTGTCTTCTCTGCCACGACAGACTTTATCCCTCTGGAACTACAAGCCAGAACAAACCCTTCCCTTCCTAAGTCACTTTTTGTCAGGGTATTTTGTCAAAGCAGCAGGAAAAAGGAGCCAATAGGGTTTTCTCTGTATTAGAAATGCAAAAGAAACTCCAGGAAGATCAGATCCATTACCTGTCACGGGGTTAACGTATCAGTATAATTGGGACTTTAAACCCAAGTACACACGGATCCAAATCTCAAACTTTATACCATGTTGAACCAAGGAAAGGAAAGGGGATGGTCTGCTCCCTATTTAGCCTGGGAAAGAGTAATGTCAGTGTTTCCTTCTCAACAAAAGTCCCTATGCAGACACACACACCTCTTATTGGCTTGATACAAAGCCAGGCATTGTGTTCCGTCTCTTCTCTTGAGGGGAACAAGAGTCTTAAAACAGCATCAGCTCTCATGTCTTCATGAAATATGCTTAGAGATCTTGTTATTTCTGAAGAGATTGCTGTACCATGCACATTTTTCAGTCCTTAAACTGCATGCGACACATTTTCCTAGGGTACTGTACCTGGAGTCGTCATTTCAAATACTTTGAGAACAACCATTCTGCATAAAAATGTCAATTTTCATTGATAGGAAGTTCTTCAGGACTTGAGAATTTTATCTTTGTAGTTTTGAGCTTTTCCCAGAAGCTCCTCATTCCTTCCCCGTCCTCTCCCCCTTCATCCTCACTTACATAAAGCCAGCATGCCAACAGATTTGCCTGGGACTATCACGAGAACTCAATATTTAAATGGAACCAAATTTTTTTTTTTGCCAAGTTTAGAGGAGAAGGTGAAAAGTTGAATTTAAAATTGACTACCAGGTCATTTAAAGCAAAGCTAGAGACTGGTGGCACCGTCAGGCTTGTGTGACTGACGTGTTCATGTCTGGATGCCAACACAAAGATTCCACTACAGTAGGTCTGGGCAGAGACCCAATGCTATTTAACGAGCATCCCAGGTGACTCACACGCAGGTGGTCCTTGGACTACGCCTGACAAAACATTGACGCAGTGCAGGCCGGTGTGGCGTGCATAGGAAGCTGTCACAGAGGTTAAGTAGATGACCCAACAGCACGTCAGCCACCAAGCAGCTAACCTGGAGCAAGACTAGTTAGAGCCTTTCACACCACGGCATGTTTCTCGTGTAGCGTGCCAAACATTTTTAAAACTTTGGGCCGCTGCCCTATAAATTGTAAGCTATATATAAGCAGCTGTAAAAGCACCCACACTTGACACATGGGCAGTGCTTCCTATAAAAAGATCTTTCTTGACCATCACATATGATCATTAGGAAAGTATTTCCTGTGTTTGACTGATAAGGGGACAGAAGTTCAAAGAGATTAGTACTCTTGCTCAAAATTGGACTTGATAATTTGGGGCTTTTTTTAATGATGACACAAAGCTGGGTGTGTAAGGAAGGGGACCTCGGAGGAATGGGGAGTGGTAAGCGGATGTAATAAAAATGCATCACAGGAAGTTCTCAAAGAACTAAAATAAAAGGGGGAGGAATTCTTGCTGAAAACCTTACCCATGTATGGCAAAGCAGGACTCAACGAGCCCTGGTAATTAGTGAGCACTTCATGCTAGCCATCACCATCCACATATGTTTATAGAAACTCTCTAAAGACTGAAAATACTGACCCAGCAAAAGCTTAAATTGGTCGGGGGCGGGGGGGTGACACTAAAACTGAAATCAGTCAAATGCTATACGATTTAATATGATATGTACTGAAAAATGAAGTCAAGTAAAAGTTCATAGTGACAAATGATTTAGTTGTCAATACTTCTATTAAAATAAATGAATTTTTAAAATTAAGCATTTGTGTAACTTATTTGAAAAGATTTAACCCTGAAGATGTTTCAGTTGAGTCAAAAAGTGAAGCAAACTGAAAATATTTCAAGTATGTTTATGAGTTAAACTACTGAAGAGGCAGAAGTTAACCAAGAAGAGACAGTTCAGAAAGCGCCCTTCTCAACACAATCCACTTACATGTGGATTAGCACTCAGATATCCACAGTTACATTATTGTAATCAGAATCTAACTACAACAATGGGTCAAACTATTGCCCGACACAATTAGCCACACAGAAACATAACTACATGCATGGGCACAATAACAGCTATGAGTCGGTGACTGCCAAGGGATAGCACAGTCACCTCAGGACAGCAGCCAAGCAGTTACGCAGTATGCTGCAAAGAGCGCAAAGCACACATGGAGATACATTTTCTGCCCTCGTTTCCAACTGTAGTATGTGTTGTTTCATGCGCACATGCATAAGTGATGGATTCTGTGCTTCAGCAGGGGTAAGGTCCAGGGTAAACTAAATAAAACCCTGGACAATTCTAGCACAGACCTTCATCAGTCTTCCTACTGGACCACACTGTCAGTATCTAGAGCGCAGTGGCATTACTGTTGTCTTGTCTCAACTGCATCTGCTCCCATTTTTAAGTAACCATTCTCAGTTATTAGTGGTTTTAAATACTGTGGGCTATATATGCTTCAAGACTTAGAAAGTGTTTGCAATGAAAACATCTCCCCTTTTGCTAAATAAGATAAAGATAGGGCTTTATCTCCACAACTTTTGTTTGATTATTTAATTGCTGTACCACCCCCCCACACACACACACTCACGTGCATATATCACAGACATTCTTTGCAGGATGTCTCTGGCTTCTCCAATTTTTGTTCAGAAACCCACTGACTGCACTGTGGTTCACAGCATAGCCTTTCCTTTGGAATCAAGCCAGCATACGAAAGGGCCACACTGCACATCACGGGATCAGCAAGGTCAGCCAGGCAATCACTTCATTACAAAATGGTGACCCATTGGCTACAGCAAACATTTTGTTGCTGGCTGTCTTTCGTGGGTCCTTTAAGGTTAGGCTTCTTTACACCTAATTTCCCTTTTCTAAAGAGAAAAAAAAATAACCTCAGTAAATGAATTCACCCTTGCCACATAGGGATGCTTTCTGAAGCCCAGAAATGCCCATTTAGAATGAACTCATGGAAAGCCTGCTTCAAATGTGGTGCTCTCTGTGTCAATAAGAGTCTACTTAGGGAGGCTAAATAGGTGAAGCCATGAATTTCCAGTCTCCTGATGCCAAATTAAATCCCACTTCTTCAGAAAGACCCTGCTATTGCTGTGTCACCCTGGGAGAACTTCGTGTTTACTTTGGACCACTGCGATATGTCCTCTATTGATGAAGGAGACCTGCTAGGGTTTAAGTAAAGCTGTGACCACATTCAGTCTAGACTCTGTCATCTTCGAGCAAATACACGAATAAAAAGCTTCTCAGAGGCTAAGGATGGAGCTTTGACCACAAGGAAAAAATACTGAAGTTATAATAAACACGAGAAAACAACTCTTTTACAAGCCTGGCACGGCAAATCACATGTATGATCTCAATGTAAGAAAGGCTGAAACAGGGCTGTCATGAGTTCAAGGCCAACCTAGACTATATGGTGAATTCCAAACCACCTTTGAATGGTATAAGACCCTATCTAAAAAAGTAAAACATAAGTTTTTGCTTATGTGACAAGCAAACGTAACTAAACTGCTTCTTTCAAATAATAGGACAATGAATACATAAAAGAAGAAAATAATTCTGTTTTGACCCAGAGTTATGCACAATCACTTGTTCACACACAGGTGTGTGTGTGTCATTTCTGAGAAATAACCCTACAGTTCCTTTATTTATTTCCAGACAACTCTAAATAAAAATGAGAAATAGTTTTAAAAAAAAGCAAGCTAGTTACTTTTTGCTGCAGTGTAACCATAACAAAAACCAACCAATGGAAGAAAGGGTCGATTCCAGCTCATGGTTCCAGAGGGAGAGTTCATTCACACAGACAGTTGGGGCGAGAAGCTGAGAGCTTCCTAGGTGAATAGTGACAGAAGCCGCACTCTGGGTCACATAGGTGACCACACTATGAAGCTGGGAGCAGTTGAGGATGGCACAAGGTCTCATGATCCTATATGTAGTGTCTTGAATGAGAAACATCCCTCAGTGTCTTAGGCATTTATTTGAACACTTGATCCCCAGCTGGAGGGGCTGTTTGGGGGAGGGTTAGGTGGTTTAGAAGGTTTAGGTTTTAGCTTCTGGAAGAAGTATTTCACTGCAGATGGGCTTTGATAAAAAAAATCCTGCCTTCCAGTCTCTCTCTCTCTCTCTCTCTCTCTCTCTCTCGTGCTTGGGACTGAGATGTGAGCTCTCAGCTTCCTGCTCTCACTCTACCATGGCCGACACTTGCTGCTGTGCCTCCGTTCTGCCACCACATGAGGATTCTTATCCTTCTGGAACCATAAACCAAAACAAACTCTTCCTTGCTTAAGTTGCCTTTGACCATGGTGCTTTATTCAGCACCAGAAAAGTAAGCAGTATACTGTTCATCTGACAGTTTTTCCACATTCTCCAGATGTGGTCTTTTATCACTCATCAAAAGGAATGAGAAAGGAATTAGTTCTGCAGGACTTTGGGCTGCTGGCTGCACCTTAATTATTGTAGATATTGTAGATATACATACAAAAGACAATGGCATTCAAATAGATACTGACCAAGTGGTCTTTTCCACTCCCAAACATTTTTTAACAGCCAAGCCCAGTTAAATTCACCTGTGGGGAGTGAAGCAGATCAAAACTGCCATTTCCTTTGCATGGAAAAGGCAAAGACATTAACAACGAAATGTACAACCTACTCTCAGAGCCAGCTGCTGAAACACAATGGTCCTTTTCTTCTGTGTCAGAGAAATGAAACTCTACCATTGTGTGCAAGAGTGGGCTTGGTGTGTGGGTAGTTGTGGACATGAATGTGTCTGAAAACTACAGAGGGACAGTTGCTTACGTGGCTAAGATTTACTAGTCTGGGACGCCTTTCTTTCCCATAGGAAGTGTTCTCTAGGAGAGGCTGAACAATGCAGTTTACATTAAGAAATCAGTTCATAGAACCTGAATTCTGAAACAGAGGTTAAGGGAAGTTAAAGTCATTTTTTCTTAGGTCCTGGGAGCTTGCGGTGAGAAGCCAAGATTCAAACTGTCCTATCTCACTCCAAATCTAAGTTTATAACCCCTGGCAACAGTGATTCCCATCTCCATCAAAATCACCAAAGCAATAGAACACGTGCGTCCTTTATTCCATGTAAGGACAAGAACATGACCTTAGCATTCAGTATCTCAGCTTTAGAGGCCTGAGTCACTCCAACAGACCTAAAATAAGAAAGAGCTCCACGTAGGATCATCTGTCCACACCTCAGAAGGAATACTGTTGGGTCCATGTGGTCTGGGGGTTTTGCTTCTGTTTGAATGTTTCCTTGGAATAAAAATATTTGAATGGAGATGGGCAACAAAGAGTACACAGAGCTGCCGTTGGAAAGGTGTTTTCTCTGGGGCTTGGGCTGGGACAGCACTATGCCTGCAGAGTGTCTCTCCTGGCCACTACTCATAGGGCCAAGCCAACTTAGGGACTGGCCAAACAATCAAGGCTCTCATGAATTCTCCCTCAGATTCTTCTTCAAAGAGGCCTTCACAGGGATGCCCCGGGGACCCAAGGACACTTGAGGTAGCATGAATTTCCTTCCACAGTACAGGATATGTATGCAGCTCAGTCACCTGTGGCCAGGGAAGAAGAGACTCTGTGTCTATTCCCTTCTCTGACCAGCAGGGCCAACTGGGAAGCCCTCCTTCACTGCCACCCAGGTCTCTGTAAGAAAATAAAATGTTAAAACCAGACTTCTCAGAGACGATTCTCAATAAAGGTGCCACGGCGTTGAATGGTCAACAGAGCATCTTAATGGGAATCACTGAAGAAGGAAGCACTTTGTATAGAGAGAACAAACGGTCTATGATTTTTGTTTTGATACCATTTCTTATTTTTCCACTAGAAAGATCTACAGCTTGGTCATTTTATCCTTACAATCTTATTCATAAAATAAATAGAACCTTAAATAATCTTGAAAATCAAACTGGCCAACTTATCCTACGGGCAAAGGTAAAAAGACATTAATTAACACAAAGAGGATGGAATTTAACCATCATCACCCAGCTAATCAATGCCTGAGTGAGGATCTGAGGCGACCAAACTAGTAAATAAAAGTAAGAACACACATACCTAAATAAAGCCATTAACATCATACTCTTCCTAAGAAAGTCAACACAATTGTAGTATATGTCAAAGCTACAAAATATGTAAGCAATTTGGTGTTAGATGTCATGTGACAAAGCCTTAGGTCAGATACTACCAGCTGGTAATAATGAGACCAAATTCAAAGAGGCCCTTCCCATAGCGCTACCTTTCACAGCTACACTGCTTAGAGTGAGTTCCAGCTAGCCCCACAAAAACACGTTGGTGTTCAGAAAGAAGGAAAAGACAGAAAGTTTGGATGGAACTGGAGTACAGGAGACAGCGCACTGGGCCCTGGTTTGGGTTAATTATTCAATGTGAGAGCTTCAGACTCTTCAGATGAAGGGGGTGAATGGAGTGGTTTTTAAAGACCCTCAAAGTTCTGAAATTACAAATAAGAAAAGACACTTGTTTTTAAAAAAATAATTCTTCCTCTCATTTTTATGTAGTAAGAACATTCACACTTGAATAGCAAAGAACAGGAACCCAGAAAGTATGCATAGGAAAAAGGAACCAGATACACCAAGTCTCCTGAAGATGCATGGGTTCGCCTGTGGTACCAGCATCCCAACCAATCAGTGTCTGGTTTTGCTACTGTAGGTATGTTTGTTTGGATCACAGCTTGTACGCTGCCCTACCCATAAGATTTGATGCTCATTTGGAAATGCACTTTAGTGTTTCCTATCGGTCACCCTAAAGCCCAAACGCCATAATATGTTTTGAAGTTTCCCCCAATCTGGTCACCATTCTACCCAGCATAACCATGGCATGAAAATCGTGCCTGACTGCTTTCAGTTTCCCAAGGGTGATAACCATTGCTCACACTACTTCCTGCCCCCACCGGCGCCTCCCACCCTGTACCTCCACACTACGGTATGACTCACTCCTCTTCTACATCTTTCCAGAATCCACTCAGGGTAAAGTGTGTGCTGCACAAGCGTGAGGATGTGAGCGTGGGTCCCTGGCACCCATATAAAAGGCCCAGTGTGGTGTCACACACCTCTGATGTCAATGCTGAAGAGGCTGGAGAGGGAAGGCTCATGAGAACCTCAAACTTGTCGGCCAAGCGAGTCTAGCTAAACCAAAGCTCTGGGCTCAGTGAGAAACCCTGCCTTGAAACATAAGGTGAGAAAGCAATTGAGGGAGATACATAGTGTCAAACTGTGGCCTGTGTGCATGCACATGCACGTATACACACACACACACACACACACACACACACACGGGGAGGGGGAGGCAGAGGGAGAGAGAGAGACTATGAATCTATTTAATATTGTCTCTTCTGGGAGTCCTGCCTTCCCTTCACTCAAGGTCTCTGCCTCATCCCTACCAAAACAAGGAGGCAACCGCTTTACAGAACTTTCTTAGCTTCTTCTCCAAAGCAAGCTCTGCGAAAGGTTGTCCTTATTGGTCTGTTTATTCCTGAGCATAATTGTTAGCACCCATCAGATTCGCTGAAGTAAAGCAGGAGAACTCATGCTCAGCACCCTGTGCTGGAAGTGCGGGGAGCCCATCCCTACAGCTGGACTCTCTTTTGCCACTTCCAAAGAGAAGGTCGTTCACAAATAACTTGCCATATAAAATGGGAGGGAAAAAGAGACCTTCCCTAATAGTTGGCCCAAACAACATTAAGAGTGGTGGCGAGTGTTGACTCTGGCATGAAGTACATGGAGAATAGTGGGTAATTTATCTTTACTGGTGACCACTGGCCATTGCAATGATCAAACTAGAAAAAAAAGTATCCTTTTTGCCAAGAGAGATAACCCCTACATTTGTTCTATTTTCAATGCCTCTCAGGGATCAGATGTCAAAGCCTCCACACCTTCCCCGGGCTCCTTTTCCTTTCTGAACTCTGGTTCTCCTCTTTGCTGATTGTCCTCAGTGGAAGTGTCACCACAAATAACAGAGCAGAAAGGGAAAGGACTCCCATCCTGAGACAGCCTGTGGTCAAATAAGGAAGAACGCCTCCACTGCCTGAGTCACTGGGGGAACCAACTCAAGGAATTCTTGGTAATATGTCAAGCAGATGGAAGCCTGAGCTGGGGAGCGGATCTCTAGCTTCACGCTGGGGCAAGGAATGGGGAGCCGACTACACCTTGAACAAAACCTTCCCTCAGTGAGAAGCAGCTGGTTTGTGGATGCTGTAATTCCAAAGCATGGGGTGCGGTGGCCCACATGGGAATCCTGAGTGGTATCAGAAAGGAGAGAAAGAAAAAGAACACACCTTCAAGGCTTTCTTTGCCCCCTGGAAAAGGGGCAAAGGTGGGGTTTGGCAGCATCAAGGAAAAGGATCAACACAAAAAACTCGCTGGCCTGCAAACTGTCCTAGAAGACGCGGGATAGTTTCACTCTTGAGAAGCAGCATGATGTGGAAGTAAAACCCACACAGATCATGGAACCCAAGTCAGGACTTGTATAGAATTCTAGCTCCTACACTTACTACCTGTGTGACTTCAGGCAAGCTACCCAGAGTCCCTAGACTTCCTTTTTCACCACCCAGGGAAAGACAGAAAATCGATCGTGGTACCCATGCTCAGTAGGGTTGTTATTTCCAAATCCAAACCTTCAAGGTAGTCTGAGTGCTGGGCGAGGAAGTAATCCTATACACATTTGAAATAAGATTCTTATTAAGACCTAATACTCACTCAAAAGCAGCTACATGCACGCTCATGCATCCTTCCCCGCTGATGCTGCCATTGTGAAACTCCAAGATGCCTCTTCTCTAGCTGCTGACCAACAAATGCTCGCTTGAACATGGACACTGAACAGGTCTAAATGCCATAGACCATTCTCATATAGCAAAAACCAAAGGCTATTCCATACAAGTGATAAGTCACAGCCAGCCCAGAACAAATCACAATAAAATTGATTTGCTATTAACTAAACACCCACAATAGTCAGTCATTTTCTAAGTTGTTCACATTCTAGATAGCAGTCATGAACTATTAGCCTGTTTTGGTGGGACATGCCTTTAATTTAAGCACTCAGGAGGATGAGGCAGAAGAATCATGAATTCAAGGATATCCTGGGCTACATGGTGAGGCCCTGTCTCAATAAAAAGCTGGCTTTATTTTAAACTCACGGAACATAATAGAAGTATAGGCAGGTGTGTCGCCCTTTATAGCTGGCTAAAGTGATACCATAGTAAATTCACAGAGGCTCTTTGCTCTTCCATCTTGAAAGCTCAGGCAGTTGCTTTTCCCACCAAATCCATTCATTCACTCAACAATTATTTGCTGTGTACCTACTTTGAGCCAGACAGCTATGAAAGACCACATAGAGAAAAGAAACAACAAAACATTTGATCCTGCTGGCCTTCCCCCAGCTAAAAATCTTCATAGATCAAAGTGCTCAGATATTAAAAACCGTTCTGCAAAAGCCAAAGTCAAAGATCCACATTATTAGTCAGGGAACTGATAATGAGATGATCGTCAGGCCAAGGACAGCACTCATTTCACAAAACGAACCCATGTTTTCCAAATATCCAGATCCACCACTTCCAGCAGGAGAGTGGATGGCACAAGAGACATTGGGCATCACTATGACAGACGCATGGCTGCTTTGGGCGGTGACTTTCCTCTTGCCTTTCTACAGCTTTCCCGTGCAGAGCCCACCCACCCTCTCATTACTACTGCTCTTCTCAAAAAGGCTGTTATTCATTGATTGACCTCTAGTTCCTAAATTACAAACATATTTCCATCTTGCTTCAAGTTATTTTCACGCATCATTCTGACTGGAGTTTTCCATGTTCTAAAACGTCTTCCATTTCATGGCCACAGAATTATTACTATGTAAGCCTCAAAGGACACGACTTCTGCTATACACATTTGAAATTCGTGTGACAGGTGGCAGTAGTGTTGCTTAAGGTGGAGGCCAAACTACCCAATGAGGCACAGGTGTTAATTTTACATGAATCATTAAGTGCAGTGCGTGATGCAGATGTGGAATCTTATGCAAAGGTCAAGATTAAAGTAATAACTTGACGGGTTCATAGTCCAAATACCACAGTCATTTAGTGCTCCATGAACTAAGCAGTGTCTGAGATTATAAAGGAAAAGAGACGCACGCATATCACAGTATCCATCAACGCTTGACGGCCAGCAAACAAATGTCTCAGGCTATGCATGTCATCTCATTCATACACAGATTATATCCATGGCAAACTAAAACGTGTTTTCTTCAGATCAGGTGAAGCTGTCTGGAGGCACAGAGATGCGCCAAGGCTTTACTGTAATTAAATGAGGAAGAAGCTGTTCTTGGGTTCATTGGGTGGAATCAGATATCTCATGTCTGAGATGATGGTGTCCCCAGTGAGGATGCTTCCTGAATATTCAGTTAGACAGGAATTCAGGGGGGCTGCTGAATCTATGGTCTAAATCTCATTCTCTCAGGTCTACATGTCACACTCAATACAGCCATAGAGGATCATCATGGCAGGCTTGCCCTGACCCAAAAGAACAGGGCAAAAGCTCTTTCGGGGATGCTAATTTACTTAAGGGTAATCTGGGCTCCATCTGCTTCCGTGGACTAAAATGAGTGAAAACCATGGTTTCAGAGATGGGGTCCCTGGACTGATAGCAAAAGTGGACACCAGCCCCATCACTTACCCAGAAACCATTTCCAACTGACAACCGCTCACAAAGGAAAAATTAAGTTTTCTCCAACAAAGTCTCACTAGGTATCCAAATCACACATGGGCAGGCCCCATGCTTGGAAGCAGATGGCCAACACAAAATTAAATCAATAGTAATTTTGGAGTGTTGTTGTCTCCTAATTCTTTATCTGGGCTTTTATTTTTATTTTTTAACCTTACAGGTCTTTTGCTTACACACTATGGTTTCTCTCCTTGTGTTTTTATGGGATTTCTGGGTGTGCAGGTGTGTGAGCATCTACATCTGTATGTGTTTCTTGTGCTTTGACTTTGGCTCTTTCCTTTTGTTTTGCCCTATTCTTTTGTGTCTTTTAGTTGCCTGTTTATTTTCTAATGATAAAGTGATAAAAAGGGTATTGATTTAGATGTGTGGAGAGGTGGGGAGGATCTGGGAGGAATTAGAGGAGGGTGAAACATGACCAGAATATACTGTATGAGAAATATACTTTCAATTAAAGAAAAGTAAAGGAAAAGAGAAAAGAAGAGACTGTCTACCACACAACTAGAACCCCAACCACTAAAAAAGCTTAGGCTTGTTTTTCCTACAGGGATTTCATTTGTGGCATTGTTTTGTTTCTATGGGTGTGTTTTAAGATTAATAGATGTGATCAAACATTAACCTCAATATAGTCTAGGAAGAAGCTGTGATTCAATTAGGTAATTAATTAAACAAATTATCACCAAGCAAACTTTTTAGTTACTTTATACTCTAAGAGAAATGTTCTCCAAATGTTCTCTAGGTGGGTAATATCTCCAGGTGCCACCCCAGTGCCCAGAGCTTACCAGGCTTTCTGAAACTATTTGGGAGTATGTAAATGTATACATATCTTCATCCACACTGACCACTACTATGAAGTTGGGGTTTTTTTTGTTTTTGTTTTTTAAATCTAGGAAACCTTTAGGTTTGAAGTTACTTGAGTTTAAAACTGGATGTGGTAATGCATGCCTATAAAATCAACATGCAGGAATTTTGAAGCAAGAGGCCACAAGATAAGATCAGTTTATTTAATATAAAGTGAGTTCAAGGTTAGCCTGTCTCAAAAAATGCTGAAAGTGAGAGAAATCATTTTCTTCAAGGATGAGCTCCCTAATTGGTTATACACTACTAAGTGGTCATAAAATGATATACATACAAGAAGCATTAAAGGAACTGAGCAAGTTATATTAGTATACTTAGGGATAGATAGATAGAAGATAGATAGATAGATAGATAGATAGATAGATAGATAGA
>LOEQ01000758.1:380547-391555 GCA_001685075.1 Bramus lutescens | reverse complement strand
CAAGCCAGCCGAGAGCCACATGAAAATTCTCCTCAGAAGGCACCAGATAAGGCTGAGCGTCATCGACAGAAAGGGCCAATTGTTTCCAACACAGCACAATTAACGCATCTGAAAATGTCACTGCCAGCAAGGGCAGTCATACGATGCCAGAGAATGGAAACTCAGTACAACAGCTTTGAAAAAAGGTCTCACAAAAATTACTCAAATTCACATATTCAGACACTGGACTCTGGGGACGATCGCAAATGTGCCTATGGAGAGCCAATATTGTATAATTTAAAATTAAGAAGCAACATAAATACTGAACCACCAGAGGAGGAATGAATTACAATATAGGCAAGAAACTACTAAAAAGAAATGAAATAAAGCCAGTTCACATACACTAACCATGAAGGCAATTTGCACAGGTAAACATGTGGCATATCATTCTTGCATTTAAAAATTGTAGAAATTGATTATAATTATTCATATTTTCTCACAGAACTGAATGCCCTCAAATATGTGCAGAGAGAATAATAATTGTCAATTTCTGATCTGGATGAAAAAATTAACAGCATTAGAAAGGACTTCCATGACCTTGCTGGATGGTAAGTGTTCATTTCCTTCATTTATTAAAACACAAAAGACTAAGAAATTTCATCAGACGGTTAAGCTTTTACAAAGCAAAATAATGGATACATTCCTGTGTGTTTCACCATTGTTTAACATATTTCATCACAAAAAATGATTCAACCTAAGCCATTAAAAGAACAAGGTGGGGTGAGGACACCATGGCTAAAGATGTAAATGTGTTTGTCAGAGAAGCATGAGGACCTAAGTTCAGACTGCCAGCAACCATGCGCAGCTCCATGTGGAGTACACCTGGAATTCCAGTGCTGGGGGCGGCAGACAGGAAGGGCCCTGGGGCTTGCTAATCAGCTCCTCTGGCTGATTCAGGGCCTCCAAATGTAATAAGAGATCCTGTCTCAAAAAATAGCACAGAACCTCTGACCTCCGCCAGCACATTTGTGCATGAAGAGAACAGAGTGTAATTTCTTCATCTAAAACTGGAGAAGAAAAAGTTACCTTTTTAAGGAAGAGGGGATGGAGACTCACCATGCAATTCTAGCTAGCCTGCAAATCCTTATACAGACCAGGTTGGCCCCCTCAGCCCCACAGAACGATCTACCTGCCTCTGCCTCCTGAGTCCTGGGATGTAAAGGCATGCACCACCACACTCAACCTAAACCCACCTTGTTTTAAGACTGAGCATCAGGTACTCATCTCTATGGCCTCTGTTCTGCTGACACATAGATCAAAACCCACAGGGACTGAGCCTTAATGGATCGCAGACAGTGTCTGTAATGCAGTCGTAACTGAATGGATAGGCCAAAACTACATATTCAGTGTGAGTTAAGAAACATATCCTACGTACAACTTATTCTGTTTCAGTTTTAAAACTTAAGCAGCAAACACTTCTTTCTTTTTTCACCATCATCTACCACTTTCTCTTGTCATTCCCTTACTGGAAAAACTGCTCTGGGAAACTGCTTTTGCTACGAGTAGACTAAGAATTAAGTACTACAATATTCAATAAAAAGCCACTTTCCCTATTTTACTTATCAAGAGAAAATTTTAATAACTTTAAGAGAAAACGTGGACCAAAAGTACTTATAAGAATTCTGGAGCTGGTGAGCTAGCTCAGCAGACAATGGCATCTGTAGTCAAGCCTCACTACCAGAGTTCAGTCCCTAGGTCCTATCTTGTTGACAACACTACCTAGTGGATGGAGGTGACAGACTCTATCAAGTTGTCCTCAGACCCCCACGTATGCACCACGGCATGTGTATGCATGAGTGCACACATGTGAGCATGCACACGCATGCACACACACAAGTGCACACATATACACACACACATGGGGAACACAAGATGAATAACTAAAGTGACGTATATTTTTAGTTGTTTTTGAGACAAGGTTTCACTGTGTAGCCCTAGCTGGCCTGAAACTCTGTATGTAAACATACTGAGCTGGCCTTGAACTCGCAGAGATTTGCCTGCCTCTACCTCCTGAGTGTTGAGATTAAAGGCATATGCCACCACTGAGGTCAAAATGTAATTTAAAAAGAAAAGAAAAGAATCCAGTTTAGCTAGGTAGTATGGCTTAAATCTGTTATCCCAGCACACAAGAGGACAGGGTAAAGCTGGATGGTGGTGGCTCATGACTTTAATCCCAGCACTTGGGAGACAGTGGCAGGCTGATCTCTGTGAGTTCAGGGTCAGCCCGGTCTAAAAAGTGAGTTCTAGGACAGCCAGGACTGCTACACAGAAAACCCCTGTAGGTAAACTACCACAAGTTCAAGGCTATGTTGGGCTATGGTGGGAAATCCTGTCTGACGAAACAATTGCTTTTAATTCTAATCAAACATATACTGTCCAATGTGTCTGCTGACTGTGGTCCTCATATCAGTGGCACACCCTCTCATCTCTGCTTGCTTTACATTCTTCCTCACTGCCAAGGAGGTGAATTCCCACACGCAGGCTCAGTGGTGCCTTGGGGCTCCAGGCTCCTCATGGCAATGTGATGTTGCAGGCGAGTCCCTCCATGTGGCCAATGACTCAGAGAGGTGGGATCACCTGACCACATCATCTCTACACAACTCAGCTCATCCCTCCAGTTTAGCCCTGAACTATGACCTGTGCCACTAAGCCATGGAGCTGCAATTCTTCTGGTTGGCTTTATTGACTTACCAACCATAGTTAAGGTTGTGCTAAGCAGAATTCTGGAGCAAAGTGCTCAGAGTTGGGGCTCATGCATGAGTTCAGTGAACAATCTCCTATCTGGGCCTGAACCTAGACTCCTAAACCCCCTTTGCTGACTGGTGCAGGCTGTTCTGACGTTAGTGTGTGGAGATCACCTTCTGGACAGCCCGACTGTGAAGTTACACAACCATTGTTCACCCACAAGCATGCACTCTATCCTTCTAGCTGCCGGGGCTTATGGCTCTGCTGGAAGCTGAATGCATCTCTCAAAGTTGCTCCATGGCCAACCCAGGCTTCAGAAACGAGTCTGTACCACAGCGCCAGTTCTCACTAAGGAATGCAGAGAAGAAACACACCTTTTCCTTCTCCACAGGCTTCAGCCTGCCTACAACTGCGAATTACCCCAGGGCAGTGCTTAAGTGACACTCTGCAACTATGGTATGGCAGGGTCATCACCCAGCAAATTCAGGCTCATTTCTATAATGACAGGCTCGTTACAGCACGATCCAGAGCTCAAAAGATGGCGCCCCTGGAGCCTGTGATTATGGTAAANAAAAGGGCACCGTGACACTCCGACATCTCTGCTGACTCTGCAACAGAAGTCCGAGTGTTGGGAGAACCGAGGCGTTAAAATGACACGCACCAGGGTGGGTGTGAAAGAGAAAGCCACAGGCCCTGTAGGGACAAAGAAGCAGCTTCACTAACTATCACAGACTGAACCAATTAAAAGGGCATATTAGAAAGATAAATAAACAAACTCCATAGGTATCTTTTGTGGTTTACCCTAGGTGCCCCACCACCACCCATGTGATTTTTATCTTAGGAAAGAAAAATTGAAAATGCACTCTCAGATTCCAAAATAAGATACCCTCCCAAGCTTGCTAAGTTTATAAACACAGAAGGGGCATAAATGAATTTAAATAGCAATATAAGAAGAAATTTAACTTCTAATCAGAGCACAGATCAAGATGGAATAAGTCAGAAATCTCAGTGTTTATTTCCACGTGCATTTATTCCTGGCAACACGTGGGAGTTTCCCATAGAGTGTTTATCTAACCTGCTTTCCTCTGATGGGTCTCCTGGCATAAGACAGATGCACATCACACACACAAACCGTTATGCAGCCACCACTTGCTCCCTATAAGGAACACTCACAGCCACCATGGGGACATGGTGAGAGCTAACATCTGCCTGGTATCGACAAAGTACCAAGCCCCTGTCTTCCCATCTACACTTTCAAGTACGGCACATGTTGTTTTAATTCTACAACATGAAAAATAAAGATGAAAGAAAAACCTATAGTGAAAGCCCTCTTAGTGCTCTATATAACAGCTCAGACTTGCAAGGTCTATATGGATCTAAGCCTATGAACCCTTTCTCTTTCTCAGGTCCATGTATGTAAAGCCAGATCACACTATGGCTTCATTATGTGGCCCAGGGAACATCATAATGCAATGAATGATTCATAGTAAAATAATATTTCATACAACTATTAATTATTCATACCTGACTCCTTGGCAATCAAATTTTAAGGGCAACTATTGCCTTAACTTCCTTACATGGAACACTAAAGTGAACATCTCATTTTTGTAGTCTTTGGTGGTGAAAGTCTCATTATAATTTCCATCTCCTTCAGAGAGCAAAGAGGAAAAATGAAACTGTCTTTTTAAACTATGAGAGTTCATGGAATGGATTAGTAACAGAAGAGCGAATGACTCTGTCTGCTGACCTTCCACGACAACATGACTGAGCACAATGTGATGTCAGCAGTTGCTTTCAGTTCTTAAGTGTGATAATGGAACTGTGGTTATATAAACAAGTTATATCTGGCAGATGAATAGTGAGACATGCAGACAGATAAGAGATGGAGCAAAGCTGTGCACTTAAAGTCTCTGATCTTCCCACAAGTAAAGCCAATGGGCCGAACTTTGGTAACTGGTGACTAGATTGTAGCAGGGGTTTATGTTCGTTCTTGAGAATGTTTGAAACCTCCTTAACATGGGCTTCTACAACAACAACAACAACAACACACACACACACATGGCAGATGGAGGGAGGAAAGGAGGGAGGGAGGAAGAAGTGGAGAGAGAGTCTTTAAACTCAGAGTAACATATCCAGAGTTGGAATGCAGAACTCAGTTGCTTTCATCCAACTCAAAGTAAAAGCTTCTAAGACATAGACTTTGAAAACACAAAGGATTTAAAACAGTTCAAAACATCAGAGGAAAACTAAAAGGCACTGGAAACCATCACAAACATATACCTTTAATGAAAACAAACAAAATTAAGCAGATCAAACTCTATATCTAGGTCACTAGCTGAACACAAATGCCATCTTATACTCGAGAGGCAGAAGGGAACAGCATCCACAACACTGAAGGCAAAGGTCCCTTCCTTACTGGAATCCCAGGGATGGCAGCCAAGCACCTTGTAAGATCTCAGACACCTCTATCACCAAATCACATACTCTGGTATTGAGCTACTGACCCTTCCATTAACATTGAAATCCAAGATACTATTTGATTCCCCAGAACCTCATCAACCACAATGAAATAAATGTTTAGCTGAGTTCTAGAAACAGAACATGGCAACTACCCCACCCCCTCAGCATCCACAGGACAGGAACACATCACCAATCTCAGTGATTCCTGTCTGCAAACGCATCCTCAGGTTCCCGTGGATATGGAAG
Source organism: Bramus lutescens (assembly GCA_001685075.1). Taxonomy (NCBI): domain Eukaryota; kingdom Metazoa; phylum Chordata; class Mammalia; order Rodentia; family Cricetidae; genus Bramus; species Bramus lutescens. The sequence continues at coordinate 386,125 of LOEQ01000758.1, read as the reverse complement.
CTTCTTACCAACTCCGGACTAGGGTAGCTATAAATCAGTGGAGGCGACTTCCTGTGGCTGTCAGTCCCAACTATCCTGGGACTCACCTTAGTGACATCAGGACTGGGTGCTGCTGGCCCAGCACAAGAAAACAAGCCTGCATCTTGGAGACCAGGCAGTAGCCAAGCAGATAACACAAACTTGTCTCACTGCAAAGCACAAGGCCGATGCCTGGCTGACTAAACAGAGAAGACATTGGGAGTGACAATGAGCGCTTTCTTCCCTATTATTATTTGAAACAATCGCCGGCTATTTGTTCATATTAATTAGTTTATGTCTGGTGTTAGGCAGCCTTCACTGGAGAAATGTTCTTTGTTCCCAGATGAATAGAAAAGCAAACAAACAAAAAAAATTCTTTTCTTGTTCTTCCACTTCTTGCCTTTGCCTTGGAAAGGGATTCTCAGGCCTTTCCCTCTTGAATGGGAGTTTATCCTCACACTGGATAGTCAGTTCCCTTTGCAGGAGCAGCTCACGGGCTGGATAATGTCAGGGTAAGGTGATGGCTTTGTCAGAGCTGCTCATTATGTGCCACCTAAAGAGAGGCTGCCTTCATATAATTCAAGCCTTCTCTGCACCAGGAGACAACAGCTAACAGGGGAGGGGAGCAGCCATCAGTACAGGCTGAGATGCACAGGCAAGCCTGTCTTGAAGGAAATCCTGGCTGCAAAATCCAGAGGAAGAATTGGCCTATAATCAGGAGGCTCATCGTGACCTAGAGCCAGAATCCTAGAGCCAGAGGTCCAAAGGTCTGTAAAATAAACACCTGAAAAATAAGCCACCTTGCTCGGTGATCTAATCATCCCAGCTTGCAGCTAATTCCTCCCAAATGTCTTGGTCCCCAAATATAAAAGACTATTGCTATGACCAGTATGGCTGGTGTGGGCCGAGAATGAGACTTGCCTACTGTGGTTGGCATTGCTATAGAATTTGTCAAGAACATTGTCAAGACAGGGTTCAAGCAAAGGTTTAAGACTCCAAGCAGTCTACCACCACAGGCTTCATTAAGAGTTTGTTCATTTCCTTAATATGGCTTTCAAAATCCTGCAAACCTCTAATACTAAGACTTTGCCAATTTCTGCAGTTTAAATACTATACCATGGCTGATTTCAACCAGCTCACCAAATGCTGGGTTTGGTTTGGTTTGATTTTTTAAAAAGATTTATTTTATCTTTAAGTGTGTGTGTGTGTGTGTGTGTGTGTGTGTGTGTGTGTGTGTGTGTGTGTGTGTGTGTGTGTGTGTGTGTGTGTGTGAGAGTGTGTGTGTGTGTGTGTTTATGCACATACATGAGTACAGATGCCCTCCGAGGCCAAAAGAGAGCACTGGGTCCTCTGAAGCTGGAGTCACAGACATGTGAGCCTCCTAGTATGGGTGCAGTGCTGGGAATCAAACTCAGGTCTTCTAAGAGAACAACACACACTCTTAAGTACTAAGTTATGTACCGAGCCCTTCACAGAATTCTTCAAAGTCCAACAGTCAGACCTGTGGTCCGGTAGAGGAGCCTCTGAGGACAGCCCCATGCCCCACCTCACTGCTCACTCTGAACTAATCCCAAGGCTGTGGCTCTCCTCACCATAGCCTGCCAGGCATTTGCACATGCTCTTTCTTCCCCCGTCAAAAGAGCTCATAGCCATGCACAGGCTCCTTGTCTGGTGGTCTTCCTGCAAGAAGCCAAAGTGCTAATTCCAAGAACAGCCATATTCTGGGCCACTGTAATTGTGACCCAGCATTTTAACTTGTGGTTTCCTTATCTGCACCTCTTCTACCGCGTTTCTCAACTCGAGGAAGGCAACAACCTTATTAATCTCATTTACTCTTGCTCATGGAGGCCTGTCCAGTGGCTGAGCAGTAACGACAATGCATGCCAATGTGCATGGACAATATGCACCAGCCGTTGTTCTGAGCCGAATGCATAATTGCACATGACACTTTCTGAACAATGCCAGAAGGCTGGTTTCTTTATTGCCCTGTTTCTTCTGCAAGCTGGGCATGGAGGCAATGAGAGGGTAAACACACACCCTCAGGCTCTCGAGGATCTGGACTCAAGCAGTGTGGCTACAGGGCCCCTGTGCATGCTTCCGAAAAGCGGTGTTTCATGCCATTTTGGTTTATTTTTTAATAATGATCCTCAAGGAGAAAATTTTAATTAAATTTAAATTCTACCTAATGAAGGAAGTTACACGCTACAAAATATGGTTCTTTAGGGTAGGCTTAAGCTTTGGAGGGATTTATCATCTCCCCAGATCCAATTAGGGCTCTCTGGGGGCAATAGAATTCTATTGAAAATGTATGTGCTGGCTTTTTCCCTCTGCAGTTCTGTTTATGAGCCATATGTTAGTCCTTAAAAAAACACATGGTCTTGTTTTATAGTTTTAATGGTCTCTTCCTGTGAGGATTATTCTATGTCTTTCTTTTCCTTTTATAAGGTGTCTTATGACAACATAGGCATGCTGAAATGCCTGTTTTAACTGCTATGTGCCCTTTAAATCATACCCATACACCTAACTTCATTAATAACCACAACTGACTATCAGGAACTTTGAAATTCTTGGTGCGATTATCTTTTTACACTCTCCCTTGGTCTTATGTGTTTAGACAGCAGAATGACTGCAAAGGTACTTGGCTTCAATAAATACTGCTTCATCAGTATTTATTAATACTGACTAATACTATTAATACCCACCCGCTTAAGTAGCTATGCCAATTTAACCCCCCAGAAAGTTTTCAAGAGTATCTATTTCCCTCAGTGTTTATATTAAATAGGATCTCCTTCTACTTTGGAGAGTATTGGACATTTTGATGGAATGAGTCACTTGAAAGCATTTATATTACTCACCAAACCATAGTAGTTTACGTAACAGGGAGCACAGAGGGTAAGCCAGTGGTATTGGAAAAGCTGACACATGACGGTGAGAGATGCTGAAATGTCTGGTCAGGGAAGCCCAAGCTAGGACCTAACTCACTTCCCAAAAAAAGGCCAAGAATTGTCACTCTCAGGAACAGCTGCCTTGGGCTTTGAAATGGTAACCTAAAGTAAAACAAACTAAATCTCTTGATCCATTCTCTAAGTCCCTATGGTGCCAAAGACCCACAGGGGTTAAAAGAAGCAAGACACCCAAGCAGTCAAATGTTGAAACCTTGATGGACCAGCTAGAAAAAGAGAAATGGCGTGATGGAGATGACACCAAGCATCAAACATCCCCCAAAACACTCCTGAAAGATTCAAAGAACAGCAAGGACTCATTCATGGTGGAAAACCCCCAGTTAATCAGTAGCAGTAGTTCTTAACCTTCCTGTTGTAGAGTATCTGTTTACACTGTGAAGAGTGTCTTTGCCAAGGAGCCTTCTGATTGGTTTAATAAAGAGCTGCATGGTCAATAACCAAGCAGGAAGAAGTAGGCAGGACTTCCAGAGACAGAAAGGACTCTGGGAAGAAAGGTGGAGACACCAACAAGACACGGAGGGAGTTGGACATACAAAACAGAAGATAAAAAGCCACAGGGTAAAATGTAGATTAATAGAAGCAGGTTAATTTAAGTTATAAGAGCTAGTGGGCCAAGCCTAAGCTAAGGCTGAACTTTCATAATTAAAAGTAAGTCTCTGGGTTGCTATTTGGGGGGTGGCAATCCAAAGATATTCCTCCAAGAAAGACTTGTTACACCTTCCTAATGCTGTGACCCTTTAATATATTTTCCATGTTGTGATGACCCCCCAACCATAAAATTATTTTCATCACTACTTTGCAACTGTAATTGTGCTACTGTTATGAATCATAATGTAAATATCTATGTTTTCTGATGGTCTTAGGTGATCGCTATAAAAAGGTCATTTAACTCACCCTAATGGTCATGACCCACAGGTCGAGAACTGCAGATCTTTCTTTCTTCCTCTTTCTTGACTCCCTCTTTAAATAAATAAATAAATAAACAAAACCAGAAGTCCTTATTTTAAACATGCACAAAATATAATAGGCTTCTAAATGAGACAGAAAACAAAAGGGTGAAACAATGTCCTGAGCCATCAAGACTGGGTGACGGGGGAAGAAAGACTTCCGGTTCCCTCATATACAGAAGCTAGATTTAAAACCTATGTCCATGCAGTGATTTGAGTTAGAATGTCCCCTATAGGCTCATGCATTTGAACACTTGGTCCCAATCTGGTAGCATTGTTTGGGAGATTCAGGTGTGTTTTTTGCTGGAGGAAGTATGTCCCTGGAAGTGGGCCTAAAGTGTTAAAGTCCTCAAGCCACTTCCAGATCATTCTCTGCTTCTGCTTATGTTTCAAGCTGTGAGCTCTGGGCTTGCTGCTCCAGAGGCCATGCCTGCTGCGTTTCCATGACAATTATGGACTGTAACACCTTTAGAACCAGAAGCCCAAATAAACACTCTCTTCTCTTAGTTGCCTTGTTCATGGTGCTTTAGAACAGCAGCAGAAAGTAACGGATACAGTCCATATGCATGACATGGAAACAGAGAAGGAGTGTGGACGGAGTGAGGGAGACCAGAAAGAGGGAGGACAGAGGCAGGACAGAAGAGGCATCAGGGAAAATGAGCAAAGTACAAAGATACATGAAAATGATACAATGAAACCCAGTATTTTGTGTGCTAAATTATAAGCATTTAAAATGTCTCTTGCTCAAAGGTACCCATGTTTTCTTAAACCTTTGCCTAAAATTGAGCGTCATAAGTGAGAAGTCACACGGGATAAAGAAGAGTCAAGAGAAAGGGAGAGAAGATTGGGAAGCTATACGCTTTTGAGTGCTTTGCATACCAGCTACTGTTTTCTCCATTGGAATACTGTGTGAAGGATAATAACACAGGTGGAGTTTGAAGCTGGGGAGGGACAAGGAGGCGCTGGTCCAAGGAACAGGGAGATGAACCAAGGCCTAATGAGTCCAAGTCTGTTTCCCTCCCATTGCACATACTGCCTGCTGAGACTAATATACTAGCACACTCAGAGCAGCAGGTAATACCATAATCTAAACAAAGAAGACATCCTGGAAGAATTTCTGCTCCCCATGGACTGCCAAAGCACTTCCTGGGACTACTGCTCAGAAGTTTCTAGAACTCCATTTTGTTTTCAAGTTTCCCAGAATTGGCCAAGGCAAAATAATAATTACAGGAAAAGGCCAATGAAGAAGTCTTAGAGGGCTTAGAGCAAACTGAGGAATATTATTTGTACCACCACCATCACCCCAAAAGAAGGCAGAAATAGAAGCAGAATTCACTTCTGGTGTGTCTTGTTTCGGAGCTTGATGGCAGGAGTGCCAATTGGGCATTCTCATCCTGAGTATGGTAAACCTGTCCCCTGTGAGCAGAGGTCAGTTCTAGCTGCTTCCTGAACTACACAGCTCTCTCCAAAGCACCCTGTCAAAGTACCCAGCAAGTGACAATGAGAGGTATGCTTGATTCATCAAAGTATGCTTCCGTAAAACTCAGTCTGAGTATTGCACAAAGCCATGGTTAACAACAACAACAACAACAACAACAACACATCTCCCAGGTCAAATCACTTACCTGCGGCTGTGAAATTACAGGGACG